>LTAE01000828.1:38540-60569 GCA_001647135.1 Pontederia paniculata
CTCTCTCTCTCTCTCTCTCTCTCTCTCTCTCTCTCTCTCTCTCCCTCTCCCTCTCCCTCAGTGTTGACTACACGAACATTCTCTCTGATATATCATTAAAATAAATAAATAATTTAGAATTATGAGTAAAATGTTTATGCAGCTCTAAATATATATTAGAAAATTAATATAAAAATAAAATCATAGCTCAGAGGGAGGGTCTAATGAACGATGGGGAGGCGGCCTGTGCCCACCTCCCGGCGAGAGGCAGCGCCCTCACCTCCTCGGAGCCCCTACGTTTTTATATTTTTATAAACTTTTAAAATTATATTTTTTTTGTTGTCTCATAGTATTCGAAATTATTAGCATCCTATTAATTTTTGTTGTTCCGAATCGAACACCTAATTTTGGTCGATAAGAAACTGCATAGTTTTTATTATTTTTTTAAGACGGCGAGAGAATAATTTTTGAGTTAGCGTTAACTCAACGAAAATCGAGAAGTAGTCGTCATATGAGAAATTTAGAGATATAAAAATAAAGTTGAAGGATACAATTACAGTATTTGGGGGTCATGAAATTTATCCAATTTTCGTCTGTAAAAAAAAAGGACTTGGTTAATGGTTTTACTTCAATGGACATCGTGGTAATATCATGATAACTGCAGAAATATTTTCCGTTTAACACTTTTTAATAGTTTGATCTTAATGGTCGCAAGCGGAATGTTTAAACATCATGACGAAGACATATAATTGGTTTCCACTTGGATAATGTCAAAATTTTCGTTATAATTCGATACATAGTTTGCTTTCAAATCGGGGAGTTGCTGTGAAACATGCTTTGTTGCTATGGTATTTATTAATCAAGCATAGTTATGCTAACTAACGTGAAGTTTTAACGATTTCATGGGTCTTCATTATTTTGTTTTTTCAGTTTTGATAAGATTTCTTGCGGATTTGGGATATATGATTGTATGGTGAGATTTTTTTCACCTCTTTCCTAAAAAGCTGAGAGGTGATCCTGCAGTGGATAAAAGCAACTTAGCTTTTATTCACAAATGAGATGTTTCCCAAACGCAGTCTTGATTCCGTTGATGACACGTTTGGTGGCTTGTTATTGCTGAATTGGCACTTAATGTTCTTTTGAAACAGTAAGAAAGAACAAGAGAGGAGAAAGGTACCACTAAGTGATGCATAGATTTAAACATAAAGTTAAAACTTGAATCCGGATTGATTTGGTATCATCAGCAGGTTCTTCATTCAACCACGACAGATACAAAGAATCCATCCACTCAGGTTTTTCTAAATATCTGATAGGTTTGGCCCCACACAAAAGTTCCTGCAGTAGGGATCATTGATGTACCCTATTCCTTTTCCTATTCTTTCTAACCATCAATTTCTTCTCCTTTGGCAAAGCAGAGTAGGAATAGGTACTAATAAATGTGCATTTTAAAATTAAACACAAGCATCTAAAGAAATTACAAAGAGGATGTTGAACATTTTCTTCTCTTGGGTAGGCAAAACCTTCCCACTTGATGAAGTTTTTTCAACCTTCGCCATCTGATCTGCAATGTAAATGACAAACCATTATGAACTCATTGGGACCAGGCAGTTCGATTTTGCAACCATAGAGGAAGACACATTGCGATCGTGCACTTTAATTGCAACAAAAATGGAGAAAATATCCAAAAAGAAATAAAACTCGATGATGCTCGAGAATTGGTCAAAGGACAAGGCCTACCAACAAAAGAAGAAATCCTTTACGTGGTTTCAACACTTACAATAACACATGCATGGATGGATCCGGGTTTTTTGAGAGTGATGAAATCTTTGACAATCTTCAGAAGATGGAAAAGAAAGGAACAAATCTACCAGAATCTGATCCCTAAATTTGTAATCAGCAACAGGAACATGATAGGATGAAAAAAAGAAATCCCCCTTCACTTTTTGTCTAATGTGAAAGGGCTATTCTTAGGAAGTTTATAACTACTGCACCTGTATGTCACTCGTCGTCATCGTTGTCTTGATTATTTGTGTGGTTAATCTTTTGGGCACGATACATATCAGCAACCTAAGAAATGAAGAAAATAATGGATAGGATCCTATGTTTGATTAAGAAGAAAGATTTAAAATCTCACAATATGCTGACATCATTTACCTGCTCCGATGTTGTAGCTTCTTCAGGATGTTTATCATCACGAACACGTAGTAGACGAGGAAATCGAAGAGAAATTCCCTTTTAAGGAGAAAAATAAAAGATGAGGATTATGCTGTGACATTAATACATCCTCCAAGATGTACGACAACATTCATGAAAGACTCTTCTATGCTAACCTTATTTGAGTCAACTATACCATTGGCAGCACGATGAACAGGACTGATGCTTAGATCTGCTGCTTTTACCTCCCAAACCTTGTATACAAGCAATCCAGAAACCAATTGTTACCAGTCAAGTACATATTAACCATGCATTCTGAGACTGCAAAAGCTGTGTTTTAAATAATACACCAGCTAGAGATGGTCTGAAGGCTATCTACATGAAACTAAATAAATTTGAATAGATACATAAATTAACTGCAGAGGGAATTAAATAGAAACTAATATTCAACTACAATTAACCGACTTCTTACCTCTGCTGGCTCAAACCACACATCTGGGTTCATTGTATCACTATATTGATAGTATGGCTGCAAATGGGAAAGCAGCTTATTACGACAACAAAACATGAACTTCTAGAAGAAAGTTAAAAAGGATTACATAATCACCTTAGGCTTTGGAATAACTTTATTACGAAGGTTTGAGGAACGCTCTTCAAGTTGTGATTCAGAAAATCCAGTACCTAGAAGATAGTTTCATGTTTCACAAATTATTGTTATGTTTGATAAAGGGTTATGAGATAAAATTTCAAGGGGGAGGCAAAAAATAAAGTTGCCTAACCTATTTTACAAATGCTTTGATATTCCTCATTAGTTTCATCATAGCAAGCCAGAAGAAATGCACCATAAACACCTGCAAGGAAAGATGGTACAAACCAACTTGAAGTAACTTATTTTCACTACTGTGTAATAATCAGAATAAGAATTTAGATAAAAAAAAAATCATCATCAAGCTTTGAGAAACACCTGTACGTTTTCCACGTCCATGAAATGCAGCAATTGGAACCAAGTCAAATGAGTCACCAACACTGTAAATGTTTTTAGTGACAAAAAATAAATATAATAAAATATTTTTTAGAAGAAATATAAATGGATAAAAAATGTATATTTCATTTGTGATAGTCTTGAAGCAATCATTAAATGCTTAAGGTAAGAAATAAATGAGTCAAAGTATAGCGCTAAGATGCACTAGGTTCATCACATCAGAATTTGAGAAGGATTAATACGACTGTGCACTGTTTTTGAAAGCCTAAAATGTAATGTTTGACCATTTGGTTTGCATTTGTAATTATACATTTGGGTCAATTGTTTGTGCATGCATGTATTGGTTGTTGCTGCAAAGATAACACATACCGTTCTTGCATCACAACCTTATGTTTGAACTTAACTGCAAGAAAAAAAAAACATTTGTTTGCATTTAAGGATTGACTGCTGTCATATGGTAGTGCTTGGTTGGAAGAACATCAATCCTCAGAAAGAAATTATTAATTGATCCCATTACTTGTTTCATTATTTTGGACAAATGGTACTTTACTGCGCTAAAAGTGCTTTATTAATGTCCCCAATTCCATCAGTATTAGGTTGAACTTGAGAATAAGGGGAAGAAGATGGGAATCAGATGACCAAAAGGAAATGCTTAGTTCAATAGGAAATACTTTTTGTTCCAACCCTTTTATTTCCAATCAAACAATACTTTACTGCGCTAAAAGTGCAGATTGTTACTTTTTCATCATTCTTTTTTTTGAGAGTTTCAGCATTAACTACTTTATAAAAGCCACACAAAGTATACATAATTCATAAGATGCATATGAAAGATAAAAGAAAATAAAATTTATCAAAGAGTCATTTCAGTTCATATTTATGAAAGAATATGCTTTTATTAAAGAATGTTTCAACACATTTTTCACTCAGAAAGCTTGTGGTTATAGTGTTACCTCTCTTTTCACTTTCCCATTGAAGTTTGTTTTCTTTGTTCAAGCTAGTGTTTATATCTTTATCTAAATTCTTGGACTTTCAAATATCAAGTGTCATGATTATGGAGGTAATGCCAACTTACTAATTAACTAGTGGTATTCAACAAATTAAATAGAGAAAAATAATTCTTTATATTCACCTTTCCATGTAATCTTTCTTCAACTTCAACCAATTGTTGGACCTCTTTGAAGGCTCATATGTAGCTTCCTTATCCAATGTCTTGATGATTAGCCCTTCACAACTTGATTAAGAACAAAGAGTGAGTCAGTTAAGCATTAAAGTCACATATAGAAATAAAAAAAGAAGAAAACAAATACAAGTACAAAACCATAAATGATAAGGCACACTCAATAGAAAGATGTCAGATGACTGTGAAGGCAAACTATACATTAATAGGATCTCTGGCCTTCTAAAATATCAAACAACCTTGCATTAGTCAGCATTCTAAAATGAAGAACTTGGTTTGAACCCTAGACTACACTATAGTCTCCATCATTACAACATAGACACCCTCCCTCATGCCAACTTCACTAATTGAAAAGGTGAGCCATGTTGTCTCACTAAAGCTGCACAGACTACAATCTGACAGGCATATGTTCAAAACGAAGGTAGATCGTCCCTGTGTGTACAATTACGCAATTATTTAGCCTGCCTCCAAGATGTGATAAAGAATATAAACCTTATTTTGGATTATATAATTCCAAATTTCAAACTCTTTGGATCAACCATTTCTACAACTGGAAGATATATATGATATATAGTAATATATATATATATATATATATATATATATATATCTGTCTGTGTGTGTGTATGTGTAAATATATAACCACAAAGCAAACTATTTACATGATCATTAATGCCTTCACTTTCCCCAAAAAATATCAGACATGGTCATTTAAACTTATAATGTAATAAATCATGTCTATCAAATGCATTCCAATACCTAGCGTTAACAGCCGCATCAAGAAATTTCTGCATCTCCTCCAGGTCATTGGATGTTATTGCAGTTGCAAACTGAAAAATTCCAGGTACTTCTACCGAAGAATTGTAGAGATGCTGCAAGATACAGAATGTGCCATTATTTCTCAGGGAATATAGTGGAATCAATTGTTGAAAATACCAAATGAGTCATGTGCTGTTCATCCAAGAAAGTATTTTAATAATAACTACAGAACTTTAATCTTAGCTCTATATAAAACAGGTAATACATGATAGTATATTTTGTTGGCATAGTAGAAATAATCACCAACACCGAATACACAAAAATTAGTGTTATGATTCAAATAGTTTACCATGGAACACTGAACAACATGAATTCCTCAATTAATAAGAAGAAAAGAGAATAAAAAGTACAAGTATAGAAATGAAGTTCGTAACACCACTGAGGCATATATACATAAAGGAGAAGCTCATAAAAGATTTTCAAACCTCTCGACGAACTTTTAGCTGCTCTTGTAGAAGTGGTTGACCGTTTATATACAATATATCAAACGCAAAGGTGCAAACAGCCACCTTTATGTCACTTATAATCACACCCTTGCGTGCTCGGTTACTTAGGACCTGAAATGAGAGAAAAAGCTCTAAGCAAGCTACTTACAGGTGTTATTATATGAGCAGCAGATCATGCACACAGAATTCAGTTATTTCTTTGGTAGGCCAGTTTGAAAATATCGTCACAGTAACTCCTCGCAGTGATCTACTACTGATATGTGCTTTGCTAAACTCATATTTCACAAGTATTATCATCTACATATGCTATGAAAAAACTTAAGATGAAAGAGATTCTTTTTAGGCTCTATGGATAGCAGTTTTCGCATTCAATCAAGATATCCTGTTCTGAAGAAAATCATTGTTCGCAGAATTGATGGAGAAAAATGATATGCTAGATGTGATGAGTCATTCTGAATATTGAAAATCTGCAATTACCTTTATGAAAAGGAAAATACAAGTGTTACTAATGACACATTTATAAGCTAAGCTTGTCTTTTTTGTTGCCCTTATATGCTTAGAAAGTGGTTCTTGGGACCCAAATGTCATATCATAAATACAAGTGTTATTAATGAGGAGCAAAAACTTACAAGTTAATGAAATCTCAAGTTCAGAGATGAAAATATAAAGATGTCCAAGCTTTTACCCTAAGAAACTTTTGCTGCTTTGCAGAAACAAATTAACATAGTGAAAGGCAGTTAGACCTCATGCTCTTTCTCACTTCTTTTGAAATGAAGCTACATGATGTAAAACAAAGTCAAAAGGAGATAAAAGGGTTCCTTAATCAGAACCACTAATCCATGAAAGCATCTAGAAATGACATGTTATCCGAGAAAAGAAAAAGTGGTCTGCTGCATAAGAACAAAAAAGGAGCATAACAGCTAAAGAACCCCTAAAAATACAGTTTTTCTTTGAGAAATCTAAAAATAACAGTTGAAGTAACCAAATAAGAACTAAATACATCAAAAAAAAAAAATCTAACCTGGAAAGGCAATATTTTTTGTTTCTCTGTATTATAAGCAACAATTTCGCAGTCGAGCACAAATGATTTTACATCAGGCTTTTTGAACCTGTATTTCCAACATGCCAATCAGTGACAAGTTTAGCCAAGAACTTCAAACAAGCACAAAAGAACTCCACATCTGCTTAGGAAGGAACTATATGGTTATGTGGTTCATTGACTGAAAAAAATATCTGGTGTCAATACCGCGTACCACTAATAAAATTCTTAACTTTATGTTCAAACCTGTTATTGAAGTTTTTTTTTTGGGATCGAATCTAGTATTGAAGTTTAGCAAAGACTTATTTGACTCTTTGATTTATCAAGACCTTCATTTTTTGAAGGATCCATCAGAACTTCCTATTGTGTACTTTTATTGATATGCCAACCTATTTTAATGTTTCTTGTGGAATGGAAGATGTCAAATGTCTTCCATCAAAGATTATGCTACCGACAAGAGAGATTGATGAAGTTGGATATTGGAGGCCATGGAGGTATGGATTACTGAAAGGCTTTAAGGAACAATGCCATAGTAGATTATCCCTCTTCAAATAAGGGATATTTCCTAACACAGATTTGAAATTACAAAAATGATGGCTTCATGTTTTAGTTATTCAATGAAAATGATGAACACTTATCATGATTGCTACAACCTCCTCCCTTTATCAAGATCGCTTCATGTTTTAATTATAAAATGGATCCACATTCAATAAGAGTAGAACTTTTTCCATTAGACCTAAAATTATAAATTGCATCCTAGAAGAAAACTTGGGAAACAATGCACTATTATAAAGAGGATGAAACTATAATCAAAGAACATAAATGGGCCATAAGATTGATTGTGATATCGGAGCTAAAATCAGGTAGAAGAAGACAATAGTCAATATATGCATATGAATTTCCTTCACAAGAAAATGTACCTTGACACGGAATTGACGACATCTGGGTATTTTCCAGTGTTCCTTTCAGCATTACGACTGTATATCTCAACTGAGCCATCCTCCATGTAATGAATCTGCAAGCCAAGTAGACAAATATACAATAATAAAAAGCATATAACTAAGATGATATTTTGGGGAAGGCACACACCTGAGCACGTTCACCATCATATTTATATTCACATGTGAAATCTAATCCCTGGAACTTGTCAAGAATTTCTGACACAGATTTTGTTGGTTTGGCCAACATAGGTCCAACAGGAACGCCTATGGAAAATTTGCATGCCTCTGGGAGTTTCCATATACCCAGTTCAAGAAGAGCAGGAACGATTTTGTCATAGATAGGAAGCACAGAGTACACTTGTTTGATAATGTTTGAAGCCTAAGTTCACCAGGAAATAGAAAAGAGGTATTAGAACTTATTGAACAGAAAGAAGGCCAATCTATTTTCAGCTACTGCAGGCAACAAAGAAATTAAATTCACAAAACGGCTACAATACTTATGACAATTGAAGCTACTGAAGAAATCAAACAGTAGGTCTTTGATATCATCTTTTTTACATTATCTCTTGACATATTCAACTATGCAAACCAACCTCTTCAATGGAAGATTGACTTGGAGAATTTGAAGATGTTTGTGTCTCAGAATATACAGCAGCTTGACCAAGAGCCACCAGGACAGTTTTCTCTGCCAAGCCAATTCGCATTTTTGACTGCAGTGTGTTTTAAGTTTTAGTAGAACAAAGAGACCGAAAACAAAAACTTAAAGTTAAGTTCCACACCTGCAAAAGACGAACTATGTATTGAGGTTCACAGTCACTCGCCGCGACAAGAAGTCCTTTTATGTGATTCCTTTTCTTTTCTTGGCTATCTTTTCCAGACTCCTGTTAGAATAAGAAATCATATAAATTGAGATTAGAAACCACATGGAGAACACTGTGATGTGACCTTGTCAAGACATTTTGACATCTACTTCTTTCTTTATACTTTGTTTTGATGATTTAAACCTTCCTTGATTTCCTAGATATCCAACTTCTTCTGCATAAAATCGAAAAGGCAAATTCCCATAAATTACAGGAACTACAATGAAGCCGTGTGTGTGTGTGCATATTGATGTAGATATACCTAGACTTCAAGTGATGCAATATATTTGTCGATACATAAATCACATATTAACCTATATGCAAATCCACAAGTCTAAGCAAGACATCTGCTCGTGAACAAAAATCACAAAACACATGCTGGTAAGACAAAATATGCATGCATGTCCATGAACAACAGAGTTGATTATGAACAATCAGGGTATAAATTTATCTTGAAGCTGTACATGCATACAACATTGTGGGAAACCAACGAAGGTCGAAGGAAATGAACCAACCAAGGTTGAAGGAGAACGGTACTTTGTGTAGATAATTCAACAATAACATTTTAGTAGGAAGAGAAAAAGAAGGAAAGAGGGTACCTTTGCAATGGCCCGGAATGTATCTAAAACCTTCGGAATTGTCAATGGATCAGGTTTCTTGAATAACATTCTCATTGAAGATCGGCTTGTTTTGGCAACAAGACCCAGATCCCCCAAGTCCTGTGACCATGCACCAAAATTTGTTATTTCGAACAAAACAAGGTACAGATGCAGCAAACAAGAGAAAACATCTCCTTGGAGCGCTGCCAGAGGTTTCTACCTTCATCCGCTTCCTGACTTGGTCCTCCTTGCTACCGTACGCGTCAGCGAGCGCCTTGACGAGCGCCGCATCCCCGATCCCCAGCTCGATCCCCTCATGCGGCGCCGCTATCCTGTTCGCCGATAGGTACACCGTCGCGAGGAGGTCCCGAGGCGTCGTCGCGATCACCGTCCGGAACACGTTGCAGAGGATGTCCGTGATGGCGATCCTTCCGGACTCGGCGGAGATCAACTCGAGCGCGCGGGCGAGGAAGAGGAACGGCACGGGCTCGCCGTCCTTCCAGAAGGCCGCAGCCCTGGGGTCAAACTCCCGCCCCCGCTTCCTCAGCTCGAGCGACGTGTCCGCCTTCCTCTTCTCCTCGTTCTTGTCCGCCTTGGCGGGTCCTTGGGTCCTAGGCTTCTTCGGAGAAGGAGGAGAAGGGGCGGGGGCAGCGGCGGGGGTGGCGGCGTCGTCGGCGGTCGGAGGGGGATGGGAGGGGGAGTCGGCGGCGGTTGTAGCTGGAGAAGAGGTGGGCTTGGAGCGCTTGGAAGCGGCGGCGCGGGCGGCGCCCATGAGGACGTCCGCGACGGTGCGGCCGGAGGAAGACGACATGGGAGGAGGGCGGCGGGGACGGCGGCCGGAGGAAGAGGAAGAGGAGGAGAAGAGACGGTGGACAGGATTAGGGTTGAAGAGAGATGGAGTAGTGGAATGAGGGGAAATGGAGAAGGGTTTATGGAGGAAGAAGGCCGCAGGGTTTCGCAGCAGCGACGAGAACATGAATTGGGAACAAGACGAAGATTTTAGAGCGCGAAGAGGAGAGAGAGTGTAAAAAAGGGGGGAGAGAGAGAGAGAAGAGGAGAGAGAGTGTAAAAAAAGGAGAGAGAGAGAGAGACTTCGTAAATGGCGGGAATTCTTTTTTTTATTATTGTTCTTGTTCTTTTTTTTATTTTTTTATGAGAGAAATGAAAATAATGAAATTGGTTGTGTTTTTATCCCTAATACAATGAGAATATTATATTTTTTTTTAGCATACCAGCTAAAAATTACTAGTTGTTTGTGTTTTGAAAACAAATCATATATGTATAAATGTGTGAATTATTAATACTTTTGTATCTAACACTAAAAATGTATTATACTTTTCAATCATATATATCTTTTCTAGACAATTCCGAGTAATAGTTATTATATTTTTCTTACCTTATAATATCAACAAGTTTATGCTAATTAAAATATTTGTTTTCTTCAAGGAAACAAAAAAGATATTCATGAAATAATAAATATTGTCTTTGTGTTAGCGTTGACATTAAGAAGTCAAATAAAATATGGATAATAAATCTGTAGGAGACTTTGAAAAAAATGTGTAGAAAATATGGATACTAAAATTATGTGACTTTGAAATAAAATATGGATACTAAATGTGTAGAAGACATATTTTAGTTGATCGAGTAAATTTCAGTGGTGCGTTTCTTGCAATGCTCAGTTGATGTCAAGGGCACTGGACTCACCCCCAAACTGATGAGAATTAAGTTAATGACATATTTAAGTTGCTTTGTGAAATTTAAAACTCAAATGGATAGCTAACTAGAATAATTTATGAGTATTAAGGTGGGATTGCATAAGACATCTAAAAAACATATGAGGTTCATAAATTATGTGAATATTCAGTTTAAAAATATGATCCCACCTAATTATGATAACACCAATAATTCTCCTCTAAATTTGAAGCAAAAAAACTCTTGTTATTTACTTTTAGTATTTTGGTAACACAATCTGAGCCTTTAGATTAATATCATTTTCAATCTGATGATCCAAAACACAGACAATCTACATCGTATCCAAAGGCTCAGGGTGTGTATATGCACAGTGCATACACAATTTTTGTATGCACACTAATATTTCTCATATATATATATATATATATATTATCGACAGATGAATGGCCAAGTATCTGTAATTTAACCGCTAAAGTTCCCTTGACTTCAAAAAACAAAAGGATTATGATATTTGTAGGTGGCGGTACTACTGATTGTCATAAGAACATGAAGGCTGATAATATTCAAAAAATACATTGCATCATGTCATCTCCCTCTCTCTCCCTCCTCCCTCCCTCCCTCCAAGGGTACAAAAAGTAACATTTACAGATACCCTTGCACCACAGTTACTAACTAGTTAGCAACCTATAATTAAAAGAACTGATCTAATCGGCTGAATACGCGGGGGACGAAACACAGCCAATGCCAGCTTCATTTACCCGGTCCCATACTTTTACGAATCCCCCCTAACAAAATGAAAAGGAAAAAGTGCCGAATTACCGAACTTAATCGTCTTCGTCTACCCTGAACAGGTACCTAAGATCTTCCACAGTGAGGCGAGATGTATGCCCGCCGGATTGTTCCCCGAAAGCAGATGAAACCATGTTCCTTTTCTCCTCCTGGAAACAAAATTTTCAAGGTGCAAATGAGAAAGCAGCTCGAGAACAATGCTTAGAACAAACTGTTGAATTTTGGCACGGCTAAAGGTTACTATTAGGGGAGAAAGCAGCCAAAGAATGATGTGCAATACCACAGAACAAAGAGTTACATAATAGCACTCGTCGTTTGTAGGTAACTGAAAATATTTATGTATGTTTTAAGATTCATGATGAAGGGTGGAATGGACGTTCCGAGAATAGTTTTTCTAGAATTGTTCCGAGAATAGTTGGAAGTCAAATTGCAGTAGTAGCCAGAGAATTTTGGCACGGGTAAAGGTTACTATTAGGGGAGAAAGCAGCCAAAGAATGATGTGCAATACCACAGAACAAAGAGTTACATAATAGCACTCGTCGTTTGTAGGTAACTGAAAATATTTATGTATGTTTTAAGATTCATGATGAAGGGTGGAATGGACGTTCCGAGAATAGTTTTTATAGAATTGTTCCGAGAATAGTTGGAAGTCAAATTGCAGTAGTAGCCAGAGAAAAGAGTTACATAATAGCACTCGTCGTTTGTAGGTAACTGAAAATATTTATGTATGTTTTAAGATTCATGATGAAGGGTGGAATGGACGTTCCGAGAATAGTTTTTCTAGAATTGTTCCGAGAATAGTTGGAAGTCAAATTGCAGTAGTAGCCAGAGAATTTTGGCACGGGTAAAGGTTACTATTAGGGGAGAAAGCAGCCAAAGAATGATGTGCAATACCACAGAACAAAGAGTTACATAATAGCACTCGTCGTTTGTAGGTAACTGAAAATATTTATGTATGTTTTAAGATTCATGATGAAGGGTGGAATGGACGTTCCGAGAATAGTTTTTATAGAATTGTTCCGAGAATAGTTGGAAGTCAAATTGCAGTAGTAGCCAGAGAAATTAGTGACAAGAGCAGTATAATAGGAGTCCAATTAAGTGTGAAGAGCATTTGGTAACCAGAGGGAGTAGTTCACATACTTATAAAGCTCAGGTCCATTTTAAGAATCAAGAGCAAAAATTATTTTGGGCTTCCCAAAAAAAGTGACCCTTTTAGCGACCAAATATTCTACTATGAATTAAATAGGTTATTTTCCAAATAAAGTTGCTCATGAAACAGATGACCCAAGTTACTTTGGATATGCCAAAAGGCCACCAAATGTCAATTTAAAATGATCTTGCATATGAATGATAAGAAGTCAGCTATCAGATATCGTTACCTGAAGAGCTAATATACGATCTTCTACTGTGTCTTTGACCGTTAACCTGGAGACTGTTACAGGCCGAGTCTGGCCTATTCTATGAGCTCTATCAACCGCTTGATCTTCAGTAGTTGGATTCCACCAAAGATCGAGGAGTATCACATGACAAGCTGCAACCATATTCAGGCCCAGGCTTCCTGCTTTGAGTGACATGAGCATAACAGTTACCTGAAAGATTATCAGGATGATTAGCATCGTAATAGACATACATCATGGTTATGTATTAGAAACAGTCAAGACATATGAAATAGTACTAGCAAATGAGGAAGAAAGTTTTAGAAGCCACTTCAAGTATCAGACCTCAGGATCAGTGTTGAAATCTTTCACAGCCCTATCCCTTGAAATTAGAGACATTGTGCCATCTAGCCTCCTATATTGTATAAGGGCATGATTCAGCGAAAGTTCAAGCAAATCCAACATGCTAGTCCACTGGGAGAAAACAATGGCTTTGGCAGGTGCATTTGGGTTAGAACAACCAAAAAGGTTTTCTTCTTCAAAAAATGCCTCAGAACCTAAGGCAGACATTGTCATGAGAATATCAAGAGTAGCTTTAATTTTGGAAGAGATGTAAGCATTATTGGTAATCAGAATTTGTTGAGATTCCTCATCCAATCCAGAGCTTGTCGAAGTTTCGCCATAGAAATCATCAGAAACACTTTTCAGAGTAGTTTTTGAGAAGACTAAATCAGTACCAAGTGTGTTACCACAACCAGTTACAGGACAAGAATTTTCATCGCTAGTCAAACATTCAGATACACATTGGTAGCAGAAAACATGACCACACATTGTTACAACAGCATCCTCAGGTGGATCCTGCAAAATTATGATAATAGTCATAGAAGTAGGGAAAAGAATAAATTCTAATGAATTGCCTTGGTTGGCTATATAAAAACAAATTGAAAGTGACATGATGAGATTGGGTTTGAAAAAGATTAGTGAATGCTTAGGAGACAAAAAAGCAAACCTCCAGTATGCATTATAGTATAAATGAGGAATAGAATAGGAGAAAATAAACAATATCCATTAATGGATGAACAAGATGAAAGGAGACAAATTGTTACTGATCATTATTCTTGTACTTCTTGTTCAACTTATTTTTTTATTGGTTTTACCTATGAGCCATCTAATCTTAATGCATTGTATGTAATTTGGCATAGCTCATCTGCATATTTTTTTGTTTGTGGATGGCAAAGACAACTTGACATGACCAAGGAAATTCATATGAATCTTACCAATGGGGACTTTTGGAATTTATTAATAGGAGAGTAGTCAGTAAGCAACAATAGATAATTGTTTTAGTGCACTTAGAGATGACGTTTTTTGAAACATGTCATCCTAAGAGAGTTGGCAACAGCTTCATATGTGATGGAATTAAATGTTATGGTCACATATGAAATTCATTGATAAAAAAACAACACAGCTCTTCTAGTCGGAAAAAATAAGGTGAAATATCCAGGAAGCATCTAATGCATCCAAACTCCAATGAACTGATTAGCGTAGCCTAACCAACATCCAGCTCCAAATGAAAAGCAAATAAGAAAGCAATCAAAGCTAACAAATGCTTCAAACATTAACATCACACGGGAAAGCATAGCATAAGTTCACATGAGCAAGAAGGCTTACACTGCAAACACCACAAATAGCCAAAGAACCTTCCAAGAGGTTGAGTAAATTCATCAACATATCCCTCGGTAGTTGTTTAGCCATATCCAAGGAATCCTTTACACTGCTACGTGAGTTGGACTTTGAGACAAGTTGTGGATGATCACAAGCTTGGCGAAGTCGTAAAAGCATCAATAGAATATTCGCATAATTCTGTTTCACAGTCCCAGCAGCAGCATATTCCTGTAGTTGATTATAGCAACAACATTCCACATCAGGAAGCAAGCAAAAATGTTCAGGAATTAGTATTTGATGTTTTTCTTTTAGAAGATATTTGATGTTTTTTAGGGATTAGTATGATGTATTATTCCTTTCGATCTCTAAGCCAGCTAAAAATGTCTCAAACTAAACTCCTCCAATTACCCCTAGTTACAAGCACATTAAATGCAGTATGACAAACTAGCATTACAAATATATCCGAGAAACTATTCCAAAACCACCGGATGATACTATATGTTCCAATGAATACAACTTTGAAAAATAACTAGTATAATATAACCACTTTACAGTACCACGGGCAAAAAAAATAAGAGATCTAACAAAGACAAAATATTGTGTACTTTAGTTTGATATGTCTACATAGATGTAATGAAGTTACATGTAAGTGAAATTGTATATGAGGACTTCCTAGATTTTTTAATTTCTAAATTCTCTTCTTATGCCGGTTAGATTTTGAGAATTGTTCTTACTTTGTTTGTTCACATTTTAAAAAAAGTTGAAAGCAGCATGTTATCACACTACTTTTTGTTAATATAAAAATGAATACATATTTTGTTTTAAAGAAATGGTTACAAATGACAATGGAATGAAGATAAACACACTAGTTTTATATTGTCAGCATAAGGAGCCAGACAGTTCTTTAAAGAAAAAACTCAAAAAGGAACACCTAGTACCCACATTTCTTTCCTTTTCTCTCTTCGTTTTAGCTGTGATTGTAACTTCTTTATTTTTTTTTCTCTTTTGAGACGAAACAGGATGGTTACTCTTTGTTTTAGCTGTGATTGTAACTTCTTTTTTCTTTGTTTTCTCTTTTGGGACGAAAAAGGATGGTTACCAAGAGTAACCATCCTTTTTATTGAGTAGATGTTGTGTTACATATATTTGTTACAATCAGAATTTATTCATCCACTCTCCAACCATTCTTTCTGCTACAGATACAATATTTTTTACATACATAATGCTATTGTCTAAAAATACATGCATTACGCTGAAAATAGCCCACAAAAAAGCAAAAGGCTTCACACGACATCTTCTTGGGACATAAACTTGGACTCCTTGATCCTGACCCCTGCCTAGATTGAAAGAACAACAACTTGCTGAAGAATGGGTGTCAATCCACCCACAGCGAGGGCAATACATGCGGTCCATGTGTTTGCAAACAACCAAACAAAAAAGTTATTTCATATGAAAGTTAACTTGCTTTGAAATCTGATTTACAGGCAACCAAACTGGTTAAACCCGCCCCTCAGGAAAGAAAACTCTAATCATCAAAGAAAATCAAGAGATTCTAGAAAATGATAACAATATGTTATCCTACTGAATCATATGATATTATTAAGAATACATTTTTAATCTACTCGTATGAGCTCAGAAGATAAGTACCTTGAACTGTTGTCGTGATTCTGATTCCAGTTTCATATAAAAAACTCGTTCCTCTTTAGAGAAGTCTACTCTGTCCAGACGTATGGTTTTTGGAGGCAGTTTAAGTATCGGTTCTCCATCAATCATTGTGCCTACAGGAAAGGTAAATGATAGGCCAACATGC
The DNA here is from genome assembly GCA_001647135.1 of Pontederia paniculata. NCBI lineage: Eukaryota > Viridiplantae > Streptophyta > Magnoliopsida > Commelinales > Pontederiaceae > Pontederia > Pontederia paniculata. Next base: position 54,866 of record LTAE01000828.1, read on the forward strand.
AATAGAACGTATAACCAAATGTCATATTACTGAGAAGACATGGAATGAATCATAACCAACTATCAAGATCTTTATAAACGTCGGATGAAAGTAAGACAACTTCAGCAAATAAACTGTTTAGAACACATCCGATGGGAAGTATGGATCGTATTACAATTTAGGCACACAACCGATGTAGCTGATGTTTAAGGAAAGTACCTTTCGTGCGACGAAGCAGAACAGCTCTTAAGATAGCTTGAAGTTTCTTATAACCCTGGCTTGCATTTCTGGATATTGGGTGTTTTATTGAGGTACAGAAGGAGCTATAAATGGCATATGGTTCATATTTCAGAAAACGGAAGTAACTGTACAAATCATCAATAGCATTTTGTATAGGAGTTCCTGATAAACACCACCTTCTTTTGGCTCGAAGACCACAGCAGGCCTTTGCTACTTGAGTTCTGTGATTTTTAATGGTTTGAGCTTCATCCAAAATGACTCTAAACCATCGAACTCTAGCAAGAGGACCACTGTCAAGATCCATGAAGGCATCTTTCAATCCTTTACCTTTTTTCTTTGCCTTCTTACGTCCATTATCAGCTTGCTTACGCTTTTTGCTAGAAGAGAACTCTGAAGTCGAGCCATATTTCTCATGCTTCTTTTGATCTCCTTCATCATCATCTACAGACTGCTTCGGTACTTCATTAGTTACAATTGCATATGTTGTCACAACAACATCATATTTAGCTAATTCAATAGGAGATTTTGTCCGTGAACCTCCATGATAGACTAAAAGTTTTAACTTGGCATTCTCTGAAACCTTTTCATCTAATTCACGAGCCCACTGCTGGAGAACACTGGCTGGGCAAACAACTAATGTACCTGCAGCAGGCTTTGAGTTGTTGGACCGACAAGCTGCCGGCTTACCTTTACGATCATTGTCTTCAACTAGTGATTTAGTCTTATCCATTTCGCTTACCATATCATCATCATCATCATCCAAATTTAAGGCTTCAGATTTTGTAATATTTGAATCATCAACTGTAAATTTGGATTGTTGAGGCATCTGTTTTTGTATCAGAGCTAGCATTGATATAGTCTTACCAAGACCCTGATAACAAAAGCAGGTTAAGCATCATTATAATTCAAACATATACAAAATGTGGTTCAATAAAGTCACACATCATACAGAATCAAATCATAAAAGAAGACCTGATCATCTGCAAGAATTCCACCAGTGCAATGTACACTTTTCTCCTTTTGAACCATCCAAGCTAAGGCAATTTTCTGCCAGAAATATAGTAAGAAACCAACGACTTTTGTCATGCTGAAATCAATGACACAGAACAAATTGATATGACCCCAACTTGTATAAAAAAAATCACCTGATGTTTTAAAAGTGTAACAGACAAAAGTCCCTCAGGAAGATCTTCTTGCAATCTTGGTTGTCCAAGATTCTACATAAACAATCAATGAGATTTGTGGTTAAACAACTTTGATAAACGGGTAAACTTCTACAACTTAATATCAGAAAATAGGTATTAGCTAATTTGGTGCATTTCTGAACCATAAAACAGGTAGAGTACAACCCCTGAATTAGTTAATGTGGCGCGTGCTATACAAAACCGAAATGAAATAAGCACTCAATATAAAAGGTTTTCTTTGAAAGGGGAAAGGATGACCAGCAAGGTGACAGTCATCCAGCTTTCATTTACTTAAAGTAAAATAGATTTATTTCACACATAATTGCAGAAAATGAAAGATGACATTGGGACACCCAACAGAGCAATCCGTCTATATATGCGCGCCCCTCCATTCCTCAGCCATGATTCTTGGGTGAATATAAAAGTTGGATTAACACACTAATTCGTCACAAACTTCCAGTTTTTTGCTTCTATAATAAGTCAAGTTACCTTCATTTTATCATTTGCAAAGATGAAAATCATATTAGAGAAGTTAAGAAATCCAAGGTTACATAACATGAAAAGGACCATCTTCCTCGAAGCCCTTCTTGCATATGAGGATTCATTTCATTTGAAACATGAATAAATCAGAAACTGATAGTCTGCAAGTACTTAAAACCAAGGTTGTCAAGTACGAGTTTCTACCTAAACTCGTTTTAGGAGGGGTAGATTCGTATCGTAAAATTGGTACGTAAATACTTAGAGTTTAGATATAATATTGATTTAATAATAATAAATGTCAAAATAATATCAAACACGATAATAAATACCTAAAAAGATTAAAATTACATGATAAATCAATATATCAAATGTCATTAATCCCTAGTTCATAAAATATTCAACAACCATAATCCATTCTAAGTTTTCTAAGGTACATAATGATTCAAAGGTCTCGTAAATATGTATAGTAAACTCATAAATTTTGTTTACTAATAATAAATGTATAAAATAATTACCATATTCTTTATATGATACTTTTTCTATTAAGTATGATTATTTTGTTTTCATCATCGACATAATTTCCATACAAACTTAAGTATTGCATCCTTATAATATATTGTTCTAATTTTATTTAATTATTATGGTCTAGAGAATGAATAATAAAGAAAAATTATTAGCAATTTAATATTGATAAATCACTTCAATAATATTCTATTATTGTAACTATTTTTTACTATCATATTTAAATTTATTACAATATAAAAGTTTCAGAAGTTTTAATATGATTAGAATTTAAAAAGAAATTATAGTGAAAAGGATAAAAGAAAAAAAAGCAAAAGGTAAAAATGAAAAAAAAGTAAACAACAACTAAAAATGCAAACAAAATTTGTTGCATGAGTGGGAATTGAACCCATGACCAACAGCCCAAACTCAACTTGTGGCTACCCAAACCAAAAAACCATTTTACAACATGTGAAGTAAAAGCGCCGAATTTATACTTGAATCGTACGAATCAACATATTTACACGGTTTTAACGAATTGAAACGTATATAGATCCGATTTTACACCTATTTACGATTCTAAACCGAGTCAACTCGTTTTGGGACCCTAGAAATGTGAAAACGTAAGTTTTTAAGTATTAAAAGTAGTTTTTGACAATCTTGCTTAAGACATCAAATGTCTTTGGATCTTAATAGATCACTCATGTACACTCAAAAGCACAACCATGATTAATGCTTGTAAAGCATAAGACATACAGAACATAAGAATGATAATAGAAACAGCCACCTGCAAGGCCTCTTGATAGATTGCCCTCTCATCATGCTCATGGCGTTTATCATCCCCCGGACCAAAGTGTTTTTGTACATCAATACCACTTAATGGCTGGCTATGGAATTTTCCGGGCATCAGTGACGAAGGTAGCACCCTATGAGTACCAACATTTCCATATATATGGGAGTTATCTGGGAATCAAAACATAAAGCATCATACATTATTCCTAATTTGGTATGCCATTCAATAGGCAAATTGAGACTGAGATACCGCACAAAGGGAACATTTCCATTGAATAGTTCATATTAGTACCTGTGCTATCTGTCGAAGATTTTGGCATGGGTTCAAATTTTCCAGTCGTAAATAGAGGCGGTCCAAATGCATTCTCTCTATTTGAATAAGAAGTTTCTGCATGAAAATGACTCTTACCCCTGGTTTCGCTTGAAGCCAATGTAGAAAAATCAGTAGAATACCCATTGCTGAATGGCAATGCTGGAAAATTTTGCAGGCTGCCAGTTCCGCTAGTTTCATGAGCAGAGTGTCTCAGATTCAAGGTACCACTATTCTTAGTACCAATTGGAACTCTTGACAGAGCAGTATTCCTGAAAGGTGGAAACCTCTGCATGCTATCAGCTTGAAAATCATTAATGTGCCTAGTTGCCGTTGAAAATTTTGGCCGTGAGTTTCCATTTGTAAATGATGAAGGTAGAGTCCTATGTTTACTATTGACATTGATAATCTCCGCATCATCCTCCAATCTTGTATAATCTTGAGTCCTAGAGGCAAGAATTGGTCTTCCAGATGTTTGCAAGCTATCTTTTAGTACAGGTTTATGGATATTGTTCTGGAAATATGGTGGAAGAGATCTTTGAACATGCTCAGAAGTAGATGCTGTACCTGAAACGAAACCAGTAGGTATACCATCAGATCTGAAGTTAATGAAGGGTCTAGGTTTTTCATTCTCACCGATTTCTGGAGTATAATAAGGCTTTTCAGTGGAAAGGGGGAGTACTTCCTGACTTTCAACATTATTGGGCCTGTTCGGTGGTCCAAAATCATCAAAGTCATCTTCAGTATCTGAGGAATCAATCTCAATGATATCCATGGACGAGGAATCCTTCGTGAAGTGGGCGATCAGATTTCCAATTTTCTTATTATGATGACCATGAATCTAAGACAAATATCACCATCAGTTATAGTGAACATCACAACTTGATATAAACAACTGGATGAGAGTATTCTAACTTACAGGGAGGGATCGTAGTATAATGGATATTGGCCTGCAGATCCATTCCCTTAAAGAGATGCACCCTTGCCAATTGTTCTGGAGAAGATCATGCAAAGGGGATGATTTGTCACTCATATACTGAAACCATAACACTGCAAAGAATTGGCCATACGATAAGTATCCAACTTTTGGTATGAAAGTATGATCAGTATCAGGGTAACAGAATATCTAGAAAAAAAAACAGATGAAAATTGGGCATTTGTATTTCCTAGAGAGACAAAATCCATACATAACTTATTTTCAGCTGTGAATAACATCTTAAGGAAAAGCATTCACGAATTTATGTTCGACATGTCAGCAAATGACGTTAGAAAATGTGCAAATCATGCTAAGACGGAGCACAAACTTCATGATAGTTAGTTGCTTTGATTAAAGGTAAGGTGAAACACTATCGATATTCCTTTTTTAAGTTGCGAGAGGTCAAGGAAGCTTCAAGTGAAATCACAAGTAGTAAGAATCATAGGAACCCCATGTGATGGTTGAAAATGTAAAAGATAAACTAACTGATGTTCTCAAACTTGTAAAAGGGACACGACAAGAAAACATGTAATCATAGGTACTTGACACGGGACGGACGATTCTACCAGTTTTTTTTTTCAAGATATATGTATATATTAATTTGTAAGAAAATATAAAAACCTAGAACATTAGAGTCTCATTTGAGCCTACAGTATGTAAGCACAGAATGCAATGTCTGATAGTGCAATTCATGGCAATAACACTAAGTTAAATGGCGCTTTAAAATTGAAAAGAAATAACACCAATATCAAATAACCATAAATCCACAAATTATAACCAAAAGTAGCAATTCCATTTTCTTAAAAAACATAATTAATAATCAAACCTTAGGAAAAATCAGAACAGCAAGATAAGAAAAAGGGCGTCTCTACATGATCACTGGCTTCAGCAGGGGTGGCACTTGCCTTCCCCCTGCTCCCTGCTCGTGTGCAGGAGGAAGCCAGCTCACGGACAGGGAGCTCTACGGCTCCCCGTTGCTCGCGAGCAGGAAGACTCGTCTAAGAGGGAGATTCCATCTTTCTCAAACCCGAACTGTACCACTTAGCAAGATCATCACAAACATCTCAATCGGCAAGTTCCCAAATAATCTACCAAATTTAGAATCAAAACATCCGGTCATACTCGAATCAATGGATTAACAGAAAAATGTGAGGAACCGTGCAAGAGAACACACAGTAACCACACAAAGTCACAAACCTCCTACACGAGCAGCAAAAAAAAAAAAAAAAAAATCGATTTTTT
>LTAE01000829.1:0-42441 GCA_001647135.1 Pontederia paniculata
GATACTATCTGCACATGGATGGACCTTTGAGTCTCACTTATCATTATGTCTCTTTATTTTCATTTTATTGAGTTGTATGACTACCAGCCAGGAGATTGCACTCCTTGTTGTTGAGAGACATGTAGACTCCTTAGCCAGGAGATTGCACTCATTATTGTTGAGAGACATTTAGACTCCTTATTTATTTATCTTCCGCATTTTATCCATTGGACCCTTTAGTCATCTCAGTCTTGTTTTCTTTCCCTTATATTATTCCGCAAATTTTTATTGACTAGTCAAAGGGTTAGAGCATAAGTCAGTGAATAGCGTCTTCAGGTCTACATCTTGACCACGTGGGGGAGTGCGGATCTGGGGGCGTTATAAAAATACTAATAATTTTGAACATCGAAAATCTCGAATGAATATTAAAAAGATAATCAACATGAGTTAAGAAGAAGAGGAGTAATGACAAGTTTTTTTTCTCCCACAAAAACTCAAGATTATTAATGTTGTATTTGATACTAGAATTTAATTAATTTATTTTTTGTTGCGATCATAATTTTTAAAATTTTATATTCAATCTATTTGTGTCACATCGATTCATACGCTTGAGATCCTATTTGAAAGAAAGCTTTTTGCCCAACTGTTCCCCTCTCCCTCTCCTCTTTGATCCAAAATATTGAATTTAATGTTGGTGTACCCGGGTACACCATGTACCCTGTATACTAAACCGTTGGATCTGTGATTCACGGTTGAAAAAAAATAAATATGAAATAAGAATCTTAAATAGATTAATCGAGATCTTATATTCAATGGTTTAACATACATGATATATGATGTACCCGGATACACCAACATTAAACTTCAAAACATTACCCTCCCAAACGCAATGATGAGTAAAAATCTTTGTCAAAATTTTTTGAATGAAGAAATATACAGTATTTATTATTTTACTCCAGTTCTGTTGTTTGATTTGATTTATTTTTCTAAGCATGTGCGCGGTGCCCCCTTCCTGGTACTGTGTGTCTTGCAAGGAGAGGAACCCCCTCACCCCTCATAGAATAAGAGATACTTCTTTAAGTAAAATAATATTTTGTAATTATTAAAAAAAATATTCAAATGTGAAAGTTGTTGAGAAAATTTAAGTGACAAATTGAAATAAGATGAAAAATAAAAAATTGTAAGTTTATGATTTGAAATTATATGTAAAAAATATAATGTAGGGGTATTAGAGGAAATTACCTTTTATTTATCTTTGGGCTTTGCAAGATTTGGTTCTTTTTGAAAGTCATGTTTGTTTAATAATTATATGATTTTTTTATAAAATATATCGCTTTGGTTCTACTAATTTGATTCGAAGCCAGAGTTCTACAGAATCGAAAAAAAAGTATAGTTTAAGGGTATTAGGGGAATTACCTTAATATTTTTCTTTGGGCCTTAGCAGCTTTGGTTTTTCTTTGCAAGTAATGTTTGTTTAATAATGATACGTTCTTCTAAAAATGTATCGCATGGTTCAGCTAGTTTAATTCAAAGTGAGAGTACTAAAGAATCTAGAGACTCAACTTGGTAATATTTCGATTCAAAAAGTATAAAGTAGCTGTTAGTATTTAAATATTTACTCCCATATTTTTATAATAAAAAAACCTTTATTGGCAAGCATTCAGCAATTTCAAAAGCAAATGGACAGAAAGATATTAGTATCAATTGGCACGTTCAAGTTCCATCCTCTTATTTTCATTGTCCTCACCGCTAGCTGCATCTTCATCTCAGTCAACTACTCCTCTCAGTTCTCATCCTCCTCCTCAATGCACGGTGCATGGGACCAAAGCAGAGGCGAAGCCAAAAATTATTATGAGTGAATACGCACAATAATATAAAATATAAAATTAGTATTAAATACAATTAAAATAATTAGTGATTTTTCTTAAGAAATGAAATTTTATTTGAGCAATATTAAATTTTATAACTTATAAATTCAATAATTATGTTATGGCTATTGTCATAATGTTAAAGATTCGTAAAAAAATAATATTTACTTTAAATATATAATAGCTAGGTATGATACATAAGTCAAATAAAAATTTAGAATGTAAAAAGATAGTACTAAATATTACCGTCAAAATATACATAAAAAATTCTGAAATATAATATCAATATTAGATTAGGTAATCAAATATACAAATAATGATAAAAAAGAAATTAACCACTAATTAGATAAAGAGAGAAAAAATATTATAAAATATAAAATCAATGTGATAAAGAATTCAAAGTAAAATTTAAAATGAAAATAGATAATACACAATTTATAAAAGAAATTAATGAACACCTTGTAATATTAAATTTAACTAAGAATACAAACATTGTAAAATAAACTATATATATATATATATATATATATATATATTACTTCAAACGAAGTAGCCAACACCAGTAGGTCTACCACCAAGCTATTTGGTTACTATGTGTATATGAACTACTATATAATACTCCAGCGCATCCTCTCGGATCTCAGTGAGCGCAATCTCGACTACGACCACTATCCTTGGTGGCGATGGAGGGTGGTGTCATACTCTTGCCCACAGTGAAAATGACAACTATATATACGAAGGCATGCAGATGACCAGCACGTACTCATCGATCAAGTTTTGCGACATGATTGTCAAAATTTCAATTTAGATCAAACGATTTTAATTTTAACAAAGATCTTATGAATAAAATATTAATTTATATCGTATGATCAAAATTTCAAATAAATATATTTTTATAATTTTGACAATAATAATTAATGTAGATGGAATTCAATATATTTTGTTACAAATTTATTAAATTGTATTCACTGAAACTAATTCAAAAATTGTGTAAAAAAATTTGTTAAAGGTATATATTTGTTATATTAAAATATATTATTTTATTAATATATAGGAACGATTTTCGATTTAAGTTTATGATATCCTTATAATTTTATGGAAGATCTCAATATTAACCTTGTTCTTTGATGTCACACCCTACTAGTCGAGTTATATAGTGCTTGAATGATATCCACCGAAGCAGAAAACCGTCCGTACTTATCATATACGTACTTATCCTCTCCCCAGGTGATCAACATGAATATGATTATTGTTCAAGTTTTGTTTTGGGAGCATCAGATCAGGACTGGTAAACTATGAGTTTCCATATCTTTATAAGCAGACAAGGTAACCGTCGTGGCCACTCGCCCAACTGCTTGTTAATAGTAAATATGTTGCTAAAGCTATTCACAACTTCTTTTACTTGATAGCTGAAAGGTGACTACTTCCAAAGTCAAATACATGAATACAAACGTACGAACATGGTAAACGATCGACTTACAGATTAGACATTTATTAAAGTTACTGGTATGGGAGTGATGCTAAAATGAATGGCACGTAAAAAAAATCCCAGCGCTCTCGTCAACTCTTCATTGCCAATGTATCGGAACAATGTTTTTATGGCATTTAGCCTGCTGCGGTAAGCTTCTTGATCACGACTTTGAAAATCTCCGGCCCAATTTAAATGCTGAAAATGGGTAGGCAGCTTGGCTTTCTGTTATTTTACTGCCATTTTGTGCTGCAACTTCAGTTTGCTTAGCGAAGTTCTTAGACGACCGGCGCAGAATCTCAAATAAAGAACCTGAGCATGTATTTTTCTCAACCTTCTGCCTAGACGGAGTTGATTTCACCTGTGAACTACTGGGCTTTGCTGCTGATACCCTTTTTGGTTGATCATCCATCTGATCCTGCAGATTGCAGCTAATTAGTTTTTTTAGGCATTAACTGTATAAAGCAGAAAGTAAATCTCTGTCTCAAGGATTTCATTATAAGATGGATTACGAGTTAGCCAATACAAATTGATCTTTCAAGCACAAATTTGTTTACTGTAAAATGGAAACTCGTTTTTAGGTGCATAATATATAGTACAGTTGACATATCACAATTATGGTGCATTTTTTAGAAAAAAAAATCTGATACCTGCACTGGTTTGATCCCATGTTTGTATTACGTACATAGGGATTTGACATATCACAATTATGATGCATTTTTCAGAAAAAATTCTGATACCTGCACTGGTTTGATCCCGTGTTTGTATTACGTACATAAGGATGTCAATTTCTAGTCTCTACAATGGTCAGAATCCACACTGATTATTAACCAGAAAGTTAGTGGCATCTGGATATGCAGTTTGATGTTCCAAGGGATGAGCTTTGTTAGTGCTATTCTCAAGGGTGACTTTATGATGCCTTTGATAAGTGCTCTAAGCATTAAAACAGTTTAAAATTAATGTTTGGTAATTGATGAATACAGGTTCAAAGTTCATTGATGCACTGCGCCAGTTTAGTGATTTGCCTCTTCAAAGTTGTGTATCCTAAGAAAAGAACTTTGACATATAGTTCTTTTACAATGACGGGCATTAGAAGTTAAAAAGAGAAGCTGGAAGCAGAAGCAGTATTTGCTTACTTCAGAGAATAGAAAAAAGATATGTTACGTTGAAAGATGAAAATAAAAAATTGTTAGCAGAAGTGTATTAAATATGTGCAAAGGAAGTTACCTCGGAATGAGTTTCCGAAGTTGAAAGCCCACTCCTGCTATTGCTATCATCACGACCAAAAATGAAAGCCCGGGATGTTGATACTTGTTTGTGGGAGGACTGCACTGAAGTACTTGTTGCTCGACCAAGAAAAGAAGGCTGAATACAACACACGGCTAATAATGTTGTTATTCATAGAACACATGACAAAGAACATCCACGAAAACATATCCCATTACATTAGTTATGATACTTAAAAATTTGTATAACACAGAGAAGATGAGATCATGGAAGTACACAGCATGGTTCAAAATTAATGTCGCCAAATTACTTTATGAACAACATAAAAAGTAACTTCACCTTTGAAGGATTACTGTTGCTGCATTTTGTCATCAGCGTCTCAAAGCCAGCTGCAGGTAAGTTACAAGACAAATTAGGTAAAGCAATAAAAAATGTCTGCCCACGATATTATAATACAGTATAACAGAATCACAGTAAGCTCCAGACATGTCGTCTTCACTTTCTTCTTGGGTTGAGGAATGATGTTTAGCTTCCTAATCAGGCCAAAAACTTCACTGGATTTTTCATCCTCTGTTGGAGAGACAAAATCAGACCCCCCCTATACACATGAAATGGATTATATTATGGTGTAATTTAGCAAAAACTAGAATACTCATACAAGTAAAAACTATAGTAGAATAGCAACTGATTGGTTCCAAATCTTAGCTACACAGGGCAAACCATAGGTGAAAATTTGAATGTAATCATGTTCTTCGTATGCATCTTTTTAATCCTCATTGCTGTTTGTTTTCCCTAGACCTTGCAAATTTGATCTCAACTCACACCATCTGTTGATGCATTACGTAGCATTCCAGAAGTACCTTTAGATTCATTCTAAAAGCATCAAAATTGACATGTAATTTTAAGCAAAAGCAATTTGGGTACACTTCGGCCGCAGTTTTTCTACAGTTTATGCAAACGTAACAAAAACAAACCATTCTTGAGAGATTGTGTTAGGTTTGACATTTGAGGATAGTTTGACCTTTCAAATATGCTTATTTTATGATATTGAATGCAATTTTTTTATCGAAGTTAATACATAATTAAATCTCAGGTACATTGGGAACTTACAATCTTATGTAATAGACCCTGGCGAAGTAAGGCTTGATCTGTCTCTTCATCATCTGAGGATTCATATGCATCATGATCATCAGTAAACATATGTGGGATCATCTGTTTTGCAATTCTTGAGTTCTTGCGGACTAGATCAGTTGGGCGCAGATCATATGAATCTTCATCTTCAAAATCTTCATTCTCTTCAAGGACCTCTTCATCCTGAAGAGGTGAAGATTCTTTTCGCTTTTCTTTATATTTCAGCCTTTGCAGAAGATTGTCTGTTGCAGCTGCATCCTGTTGTTCAAGCCATTTCTGATGAAGCTGATTCCGTTTATCATGGTCTATTGAGGCCTCTTTATAGTCAGTTGCAATTATATCATTCAGCATTTCATTTTCATCAGTTTCATCATCTTCTTCATTTTCATCAAATCTCATTAAATCATGGTCACTATCATCTTCTTCTTCAGCTTCATCATCCATAAAAGCTTTAGCATCATTATCTTCTGAACATGCGTCCACATCTTCTTTGTAATATTTAGGAACAATATTTTCCTTGTCATTTTCTTCTTCTGATGAGCTGGAAGGACAACTAAGAAGCATAATGCAAAAAAAAATCAGTCCAAGAAATATATTTATGCATCATAAAGATTGCAAGATACACTATGCATCATATGGAAAAGATAATGTTTCAAGGTATGTGAGACCCTTAACCCATACTATAATATGAAAGAGATAGAAATAAACACTTTTTTCGAGAAGAAAGAGGTTTACTACAAGTAGGAAAAATGTAACAAGCAAACACTGAAACACATAATTTTTTTTAGAAGGAAACACAGCATTTATTAGTATGATAAGAATGATTCATCAGCAATTATTACTTTAAGAAATGGGCAAAGCTAATGATCACAGCATCTGGTGGTTATAATTCGCCATATGCTGTCTAATGACTGACATAGCAAAAAAAAATAAGTTCTCTTTTCAGAGACGATTTGAGACCATGTTTTATGTTGGAAAAAAATGTTGATCCTTTCTCTAGTTAGGACCTGTTTGGTTGACAGAAAGTGGTTAGAAGGAAATCATCAGTACAATGTGTCGCCACTTAAACTGTATGCTAAGTTCCAAGACTGATATGCCATTATGTAAGTAGACGAAGAAAATTTGCATCTAGGATATGTTTGTTTTGATGAAAACAAATTCAAGGATAATGAATTCTTAGCAAAGTGAATTGTAAGAAATTTGTATATTTATAGAAGGAAAAAAAACTTGGGAATATAAAAGAAAGAAGATTAGGAGAGGAAGATGAATTCCCATTTGAAAAAGGAAGTTCATTTATCCAAAACTTAACTTTGTTTTCTAGTTACTGGAAAATTGTTTTCTTTCTCAGAAAAAAGGAAATTGTTTTCCTGTTGACTACTCATTTTGGGTTAATGAAAAGTGAAAAAATGAGTTTCCAAGAAAACTGTGTCATCAAACAAACAGCCTTAGGCTCCATTTATTTCGATGAAAATAAACTCCTAAAGAAAATAATTTGTTAGGAAAGTAGTTTATTTTCATGTGATTGGTATATTATTTGAAGATGTGAAGAAAATTGTACTGTGAATGTAAAAGAAAGATATTTTTGAGAAAAATGAATTCCCATTTTGTAAAGTTCATTTTCCCAAATTTACCTTTCTTTTCCAATCAACCGGAAATCGTTATCCTGTTGATCAATCATTTTTTAAAATTATCAAACACTAAGAAGTGATGAAATAATTTTCCAGGAAAATGATTTCATCAGAACAAACAGAAACTTAAGACTTCATTCCAAGAAGAATCTAATTGAGGTGTATTGGCAGCATTCACATCTTATGAGCAATAGGCTCTAATTCATCCCACAAACTAAATGCATAGAATCCTTGCCAATAGAACCAAAAGGAATGATGGGAACAAAAAGAGCAAACCCCATGACCACAAACCTATGACATGTTGACCAAAAGCTCTCCCTCTGGAAATGAAACATATAGCATTTCTCTAGGAAAAAAACACATATCCTCACTGAAAATCTGCAGGATATTGATGATGTGATTGCATGGCTAGGAAGGGCATGACCACCATGGAAGACATTGGGGTTAAGGCAACCATTGCTGGGCCTCAACCCATTGGACCTACTTTTCATGCCAATATAGGAATGTATGTGCAAAGGACCAGGATAACATGGTAACAATCAAGAAATTTAAGATGACAAAATTTGGCAAAAAAAGACGGGTCGCAACATAGCCACTTCTTGCTGTTAAATAACAGATACACATAAGTTAATGACTTTTACTTCGAACCTTGATTTCAATTTTTAACCCATTTACACCAAGAAAAGGAACTATGATCATATCTGACAGTAGAAATACATGAACAGAGGCTACATAAGTGTTTGAAAAACTCAAATTATAACAATATATTTTTGTGATTATATTTTTTTGAAAGGAATTATTACAATTGTATTATCATTGAGTTATGTTAATAACATCACTGATATTCGTTTAGGAAAATAATTTCCCTGATCTACAATGACATTTTTATGATAAAAGCAATCCAGAGGCTTAAGAGAGCAAAACATACAATATTTTCGAGTCTGAAAAGCTACATTATTCCTCTAATAAAAAGCTACATTATGACATAGTTATCTTTGTTGGGACAAGGAAAAAAAATAAAAGAGAAATGCTGCTTACACATCATTGGTAGAAAGTCTTAAGCTTGAAGATGGTGAGGATGGGATTATGCTACCCCCTGATTTATCATTAATGCTATCATCTAATAAGCTGTTCTTCACTGGACTACTTCTATTGGAAGGATCCTGTAATCATGTTGGAAATGAGAGAAATGATTCAAGCATGATGAGTCCATATTGAGTATAGATATGTGAAAGTTATTTGAAAAGAAAACTCACACCAACTTTTGGTTTCTGAATCTGATCTTCAAAACTGTCAACAGATGCCTGCAGTATCATTCAGCAAAGGTGAAAATCTTTTGCTTTTGACATGATATTTTGTTATACAAATTATGAAGCACATATTATAAACATATCTTATTGCTTCTGTATGTTTCTATAATATAATTCATGACACATTCTCTCAAAAACAAATCATGACATCATTTTAAGCTACTAAAATACAAAGGAAATTATAAAGAAGACCGTATCATGAGCATATTTGACAATACCCAAACTCAAAATGAGATTCATTTTTATTCATTTGACAACTTTTCCATACCTGAAAATTCTGATAGTGATGCTTTAATGTTTTGATACAAAACCTCAAGGAAAATCATGCTACTATGATTGTTGCCAAACATCTTGAGGATCACATAATTAATATAATTAAAAAGCAAACAAACAATAAATGGAAAAAAACTAAAAGTATTAGCATTTTCTAAATGATTTTCGCTCAACAAATGTGAGTTAGAATTAACTAATTAAGGTGAACATTTTTTTTTATTTTCATTTTTCTTGATGTAAAAGTAGAGCAAGAAAACAAGTTGATTCTTGTTATTGCCTTAGTTCCTTGTTCATAGGAAGATATAACTGCTTCTCATTTTGAGGGGCACGCTGCAAATTGCTAACATTTCTCAGGATTTTGCACTAAAACATATTTAAATGGCATAAAGCGAATGAAATAATTCTATGTAACATCTCACAATTTTAAGCTATCCTGCAAAATTATGATCCATTGGAAACAAATTTAAATAATATCACATTTTAGTTTCATAAGTATTGATTAAAATGCTAATCTTTCTTGATTGTGTCATTTGAAAATGTATAGGACTTCTCAAACATAACTCTGATATATTTACAACAGACAAAAGGATATCCTTTACTTTGAATATATAGAGATGATTCCTTTGGAAATGAAAATTTCTTGATTTACATAATAAAAGATCATGTAGAAAATTGACCACTAAATCCCAGGAAGTTATGCACACCAGGAAATGTGACTAGGTAAAGTATTAAATTACTTGAATTTCTTGTTGTTACAAATTAAAGTTTTTTTTCGAGGGGCTACATATCAAAGCTTTGTATGCTAAAGCCTGTAATCTTTCCAACATATGCAATGTATAATTTAGTTATGCAATGCCTTTGCCAGCTTATTTACACTAAAAATCATATATCAGTCCTCTGTGAATATAAAAAAGTTTAATTCTAAACTCTTTTAGGGAGTGACCGTCTTCTATGCCTTGCAGATAGCATTTTTGTTTGTTTAATATTCTAAACTCTTTTAGAGAGTGGCAATAACATTTTTGTTTGTTTAATATTGTACACATTCAAGCTATGTGTTAAGGTTTTTTATGATAACATCTCCGTGATAACTAAGAATATTTCCATTTTCCACCATTTGAAATCTCTATAAAAAGGAAAATAATCCATTTGTGTATACTTATAATGCAAACTAAGGATAAATGAACATGCTGATCGGGTCGCCTAGATATCTGCAAGGGTATTTGTAGCAGATTACTTATACCTATATGGTAATAAAGTATCCTAATATATGAGGATGGAAACAAAACATTATCATAAAACTATATATGAGAACTCATTTTCCAGTATTTTTGCATAATGCTAGAGAAGGCAAACCCTCTTAAAAATAAACACAGCAGTTATCAGAAATCCAACTGTATGCTAGCCTAATGCATCTGGAGACTGCGAGCCTTGGTAGTCATCCTTTCCCTTCTCAAAAAGAAACAAAAAACTACATGCTAGTCTAGGTAAACTCTTTTGCTGCTTCCTAACAATTTTATCCCGACTACATTCAGCATTTATATGTACAAGGAATCAATTTAGAAGAATAAAATAAGTATTTCTATATAACTGTTATTGCACTCAGTTTTCTACACATGGACAGCGAAGCACCTACCACTTCTGGATCTTTGTTATCTTCTTTACTGTTCAGGTGCAATTCCAACTCAACTTCCATGTGACCATTAGAAATTGTGGCATCATCAGCAAGTTCAGAATAATGAAGAACACTAGCTCTGTGATAATAAGTTGGATTAGACAAGGTGGTAGAATTTATTGTTTCATATAGAATATTGCAGTAGCACAACTGTAAAAATTGAGGTCTGCTTCAAGTAGATGACCCACTTTTTCAACACTTCTAACTTCCTCAGCCGGATCTTCTCCAACACTGATGATATCGGCTTCTGGACAAGTGGAACAGGTCTAAAAGATGCATCCTTAGTTTCTGTTCCCCAAAAAAACATCACAATCTTTTAACCTTTGAAGACCTTAAGATGGGAAAACTTGAAAAGCAAAATAAACTGACAACCTGAACAACAAAAGAAGGTTAAGTGTAGCCCAGAAACAAATACCTCGCAACAACCTCTGGGTTTCAACGTGCAATTGAGCCAGCCTCGACGATCTTTCCTGTTCAGACAAAAAGGAGCAAAGAAAATACGTCAAGATGACTGAGAATCGCAGGTCAAACTACCAACAGACAGCGAAAGGATCCCACCTTTTCCAGCCTTCTTTGCTCGCGAACTGACTCTTTGGGCTTCTCATTTTCTTTCTTCTTCTTCGCCTTCCTCTTTTTGTCTGAGATCGTGTCTTCTTCTTCTCCAACTCCCCCTTCCTCCAAATTCAGTCTTTTCTTTGCCGACTTCTCCTTCCTAACCTCATCAACCGTCTTCTCCTTCTCTTCTTCTTCTTCCAATCCAAATTCCGTATCATTTTCTCTCCATTCTTCAGAACCTCCAAGATCTGGAAACAAAGGGTCAAGCTCCTCACCGGAATTATCTCCCCCTTTCTCCATGGCCTCCGATCCGACCTCATTGGCAGATGCCGCCGCCGTTTCCCCTGGATGGAGCGGTGGCGGAGATGCTGGAAGATCCACGGCAGCAGCCGAAGGCGGAGAAGGGGAAGGATTGGGCTCCGTAAGCGGACGAACAAGCGGATCGGGGGAAAGATTAGGCCGGCGCGGCGGCGAGGAGGCCCTCTTGAGGCGTCTAAGCTTGGTCTGGTGGACGGGAGAGGGCTCGAGGTGGCCGCCGGTGACGGGGAGAACGACGTCGTCGTCTTGAAAGCTCTCCATCACGGCGGCGATCTGGAGATGGATTTCGCGAGGAGGAAGAAGGAAGGCGGCGGCAATAAAAAGGGATTGGAAGTGATGGGAAGTTAAATTGTGGAGGCAAATTTTGGCGGCAAAATGCGGTACCTTTTTCCCCTTGGGATCGGGCGAAATGACGGTCCGTTACGTTTTGTTATGATACCGGAACAGTGCCGATAAGAAAACAAAAAACCTTGTTACAAGACGTGCTGACTGGAATCACTGGATGCACAAAGGCCCACACAATTTGGATGGGCCTATCTAACGGCACGATAAATGCGGCCCATTTATGCGGTCAGGAATTATTTAATTTTTTTAATTGTCATCGTAATGTTTGAGATTATATTGTATCCCCCTTTTCGAATGAACCCCTCGCTAAAATAAAAGTCTTTGCGCACAGAAAATTTTGAATTCATAGCTCGTCTACCATCTTTTCATAGTAGATGATACCTGCATTTTCCCTTCATTTTATATTTGCTGACTGATGAAAATAATGTATTATCTTTTTTGTAATTGCATTGATTTCCATCTTTATTAGTGTTTATCCATTCCATTCTCACCCAAAAAGCAATCAAAGATATTATTTATTTTGAATCTTTGCTCGCATATTATCTAACATATATCAGGTATATGCTTGTATATAACCTTAGCTTTTTCTTTTTTAATCTATTCATGTAAGATTTGTTTGTGTGTCATAATTACACTCATTTGGATACTCAATGTACTTATTGAGGTTTAGACTTTGATTGATATGATTAGCGATTTGAATGCTTAATAAGAAAAAAACACAATTAACGTTTAGTAGATTAACTATTGAAATTAAATAAAAAATGACAATGGTAGCTTTCTAATTACTCTATAATATAATATATTGTAATTATTATATGTATTTTGCATGAAAAGAAATTCATTTATTATTTCAATTATTTTAATATTAATGAATAACGAAAAATAATAATTTTATTTTATTGGCCGTCCATTAGTGAGTGTGTTTTTTTCCAAATAAAAGAGTTTATATATGTATATTTTTTCCAAAAATATTACAAGTTCATTTTTTACTGTAGTTATCTTTCTTGTCCTACTTTCAAATGTGTGGTTAAGGGCAGCCTTGTCGTTATATATTTTTTCACTTTCTTCTTATCTTTTTTTTGTTTATATTCATGTGTCAATCAAACGTAATATGTAAAAAACAATTTTTATTATCATTCTAAAACAAATTTATCAGCCAAACAAAAAAGAAGAATATTTTTTGTTAACCTTATTGAATAACAAAATCATTAGAATAACAATTCTTACCCTCTAATAACAATGTTGAAGCCATAAAATAAATCAAACATTGCCTTGAATTACCATGACTGAAGAGCATGGAGTGATATATATATATATATATATATATATATTTATATTTATATTAACGTGCAATTATAATTAGATATATTTTATGTGATTACAGACATATTGATTTATATTTTAAATTTTAATTAAAATATTTTTTATGAATATCATATATTTATGTATTTGTTATCGTACTAAATATACTTAATTATGATTGCACCTTAATAACTTTATATATATATATATATTATATATTTATAATAAATTACGTAATACTAATAGGTCGAACATCTCAAATCTAGGCATATGAAACATCATTGATTTCATGGTCAATGATATATGATATAACAAAAAAATCAAACTATATCTTAACTTAAAGATTTAATTATATCACAATCATATTGAAATATATGATACTCTAATTTCTAAACTAATATCTAACTGTTAAACTAATCTGGTTTAGAAACAAATAATTTTCTAGATGCCGAGTTAACACACAAAAAAAATGTTGCCACATAAAGCACATTTTTGGGCTCAAATTTTTAATATAAAAATAAAATTTGTTTTTTCCGTTTCAAAAAAAAATTCGATTCGAATTGTTTCTTCCCTGAACGGAGCAAAACCCCCCATTTTTATTTCCTCGTCGCCGCCTTCTTACCGAAGTAAACTGCCTCCGGCGATCTCCCTCCGGGTACACCGCCGCGGCTGCCGGAGGAGGAGAGATGGCTCTCTTTGCGTCCACCATCCCCAGCGAGGTCCTCAACTTTCCCCAAATCTTGCCTTCCATTTTCTTATTTGATTGCTACTCTTGCTATAAGTTTGGGACGAAGAATAAATTAGTATCTTTTGATTGTTTCCTTGGTGTTCTCACAATTCTCGATTTATTCCTTTGGTTCATTGGCCCCTTTTGATTTCTTTGAACTGATCCATACTTACTTGCATCTTCTTGATCTGCCACTTTTTTCGGTGAAGAAATTAAATTAAGGGCATTTTTTCAATTACATGGATAAATCGAAAACACAGAGTCTATAATGTCTTTACCGGTATGATATGTGTTGTCATTATGAGAAAAAACTTAGGGCAGAATAAAGAGATGGACGTGGGTTGACCCTTTACATTGGAGATTAGTTTGGCTGTTCATGCTGCTGCTACACATGATAGGGTTTCTGCAATAAGAAGTGCATGTATCTGTTGTTGCTGTGAACTATGTATTTCACAGTAAATTTGTTGCATTACTTGGTCTCTAGTAGATGATGATTATTATGTCAGGTGACGTTATTATTTCATGCAATTGAATGCAAGTAAAGTTATGAAATTTTAACGTTTAACTAGTAGTCAGTATTAAACGGTTATTCTACTCTTAACCATATTATAACAAATTGATAATCTATAGGTGCGAAATAAGTTAGAACAAGTCTCATAAGAAAGAACATTTGATGCCATCAACATAAGCTCTTTCGCCTTTCTCTTCCAGACTCCAATACTTGGTCAATCTATAAATTTCCTTCTATCGAAGCAGAAAATAACATCTTTATTGTGGTGATACATGAAATATTCACAATCTCTAGCAAATGTGGAGTAAGGAGTAGCATTGTAGATGAAGAGGGACAGGGAGAAGAAGAATTGCCAAATTGAATTGAAAGAGGGAAGCCTCTCTCTATCTTTTTCATTGCCTGTTAAAATTTATGTCCCTAACATATCGATGAAACATTTTGTTTGGCTTGATATATACATATGGAGGTGTTTCTGCATCACTGGGATTATTAGTTCAGTATAAAATATCTGACATGGTTTGGATGGGAAAGAATTCCAATGAAACAAAAAAAAAATGGAGAGGTTGAAGGCTCTGGGAAAGAAGTGACTGCTACCTCTCATTTATTAAAGTTTGGTCCATAAGATATCAATTCGACATTGGTACTGCTTTGGTGCAGACCAATATGGGAGTGTTTATGCATCATACATGATCATCAACTCAGTATGCAATAGCCAATATGGATCCAAGATTGGAAATCGTTCTTCATATCAAGTGTTAAACTTATGCTTGTGGTGCCCAATCAGCTGTCATTTAAAACATAGATTTATGTCAAGTGATTCGGTTCCTTCTAAAATAAATCAAGTGGCTGATTATGATTGATGGCGTATTTTGGCGAATATTATGTATCTGCATTTGTTCATTTATGTTTCTTTTTTTGTGATTTTATTGAATCTTTTATTTAATAGTACGCACTTTCTTTCGAAAGGTTGCATTCTACTTGTGTTTGTTCTTTCCATTTGTTCCTTATGGCCTTTAATACTATGCATTCTTTCTCACCTCTGTGGTCATTTGCAGTATCTTAGCTCCATAATCTTTTCATTACTGATTTCATCAATGCTCCATAGGTTGGATTGCGATTGCTGTTATGTCCACTTGGTTCTAACATTGTGACCAGAACTGCTTGGTGAGTCTTAATCCTATGCAAATTCAAGAAACATTATGACATGCTGGGTAGAAACTTTCTGCTTAAATGTTTATACAATTCTAGAACTAGGAAAACAGAGGTCTGAGGCTACTCTACCCTTTTATCTCAATTATTGTGTTTTGAGCCTCTACACTTTAGCTTACATGAAAAAAATAACATAGTTAAGACAGTTCCATCTTATGTCATTTTTTTGGTTTTGGTGCCAACTTTGAAGATTATCAGAATGGTACATAAACTTCAAAGCTAGAATTTTTCAACTGCCTGTCGAAAATGGCCACTGAGTCTAATATGTTACCTGACATTTTCCCTTCCAAAATGGTTATTAAGTTTTTCTTTGAGGGAGAAAATGGGGTTTTTAAGTTCCAGTATGCAATATGACGCGTACTTACCACTTCTCTTTTTTTCATTTTCATGTTAAAGTAGTTTTTATCCTTCACGTGATATCAATTTTTTTTACTTTTGAATTTTTTGGAATATTTAAATGAAAGGAATATATAACCTGAGGATTACAAGTTTTTTCTAAAAAAAAGTGTAACCCAAGGATTATTGAACTATTTGAATTAGGGAATTAAAGGTGACATATACTATCCGGCACTTGATTTAGTCTCTGTTTGTGGTGTTGCATCATTTTGAGTATGCTAACAGTTGACAAATGCATGTTTGATATGCTAATAAAGCTTGTGCCTTTTGACATTAACTAATATTTTGCTTTGGGTCGAATTAGGGAGGCTTTTCTTTCTGGTGCAAAATCTGAATAATAGTTTTACTTTTAAATTCTTTTACATAAATATATTCCACCACAAACTGATATAATTTCGAAATTAAGCTTTTAGGCTTCACATGATGATTAAAAAACCTGCTTTAGTGCTAATGCCCAATAACTTTCTTGCTTGATTTTGGCACTGGATCCCGACTACTTTTTTGTCCCTCATCACTTTTCTCTTCATAATAGAAGGCATAGATAAGACACAAAGAAAAAGAAGAATCTGTAAGAGAAGACGAGGGCAAATCTACCTCATTTACTTTCTTCTCTTCTCCCTGTTCCCTGAACTACATCTTCTCTAGCAGGGCAAGCATAAGTAATTTGAGGGGCAAAATCGAAATCTTGACCTAAGTAGGCTAACTTGAGACCTTTTTAGTTCAATTTATCCATAAGGTTGCTGAAAATAATATCCATAATAGAACCATGTTAGCTTTTTGCTGGAACCTAGGGTTTATTTATACAAAATCTTGATAAATCTTTTGGCTCGTCAATCAAGAATCAACCCTTTAAAAAAGGAGAACAAGGGCATGGCGTAGTGGTATATTGCTTGACTCATGGACCAATAAGTCTCGAGTTTGATTTTTGTAGTGGGATTTATGTACCCTTTTGTTTTTAGTTCATCTTTTCTTTTCTTGTACTAGGCCCATGGGCTCCCTTTAATCGAAAAAAAGAGATCCATTTTTTCTGCTATATTATTTTGGTTTCGAACAAATAAATAACTAGCTGGTTTCTTTTTTTTCCGTTATACTACTATCTGATTTTTTATTGCTTATTTACGGACTTTGAAGTCATAGGTTGCTCCTAACATCAAAATGCAATATTCCATTGTCTCTTCATGCATCATCTAATGTTATGAAACTAATTTTCCCTTCAAAATTTCCCTCGATCAAAATTGTCCCTTCAAAATCATTCTAGGAAAATCTAAACCATCAAGTTTAAAAGATAAACACATGCACAATATTCAAATTTAAACCCGACTGAAATTTGTATTAATTTTCCCTCAAAAAGTGTTTGTATGAATCTACAATTACTAAATCAAATCATAGCTGATCAATTGGATTCTTGTGTTGCTTGCCGCTATTGTAAGGTGCCCTATTTTTATCATGTTTATTTTGGGATTAACTTACACTTATGACTTAATTATAAGCATAATTTAATATTTTGGTGAAGTATTCTAATTAAACTCCATCTGCACAATTTTAGATTGTCAATTTGGTTGAACTTTTTAGCCTGTTTGTTATGCAGGTCACTCTCTGATTACTGATTATGAAACATCAGATTTCACAGTCTTGCTTAGGTTTTTTATTTTTGGAGGGCGGCTTCGTTTTGGTTTTTCTTACAGAAAAGACTTCGTTTCCCTCTTAAAAAAGGACTTAATTTTTTTTCCACTGATGAAAGGAAAAAAGAAACTATGATATATGTTTTTTCCATGTAGAAGGCAACTTGCTATATTTAACTTTCTACATTGCTAGAGAAGATTCACGTTTCTTTCCTCTGCTTTTTTCTTGGTCATGCCTCTTCATTAAAATTGATTCACACATCTTTACATGTCTTGGGTTGTCATCTTGCTAATTAATCTTGTCAAACATTTTCATCATATTTTTTTACTATTGCAGCTGCACCATAGGGATTGGTCTACCTATATACTCTACATTCAAGGCCATAGAAAATAAAGATCAGAGTGAACAAGAAAAATGGCTTACATATTGGGCAGGTTGGTACTAGGATCCTCTCTCTCTCTCATACATTCGCATAAAATAGAACAAAACAGACTCGAGTCAAGAAAAAATGACATACACAGCACACACACAGACACTACTCGCTCACTGACTTCTACACCTTCTCTTTTAATTTGTAATTCTTTACCTGGAATTTCTTTTCTGTCTAATCTGTGGAGTTCAGTTCTCAGTAATACTAATATTCTACGACTCAGATGTTTATTAATAGTTCATTTGGCAATTCATGTATTTGTTCTTAATTCTTTTAGAATGTGTTTGTGTATTTAAATATATTTCCATTGATGCTTAACTTTTAAATATAAAACACTGTAAAACCCATTGCTATGCAAATCTCTTTTATTGAAAGCTAAGTTTTGCTTCTTTTGCTATATGGGGGCTGTAGTGACTCGCTCACTGACTTCTACACCTTCGCGTATGCCCATTGTCTTTTAATTTGTAATTCTTTACTTGGAATTTCTTTTCTGTCTAATCTGTGTAGATTTTAGTTCTCAGTAATACTGATATTCTACCTCTAGGATGTTCATTAATAGTTCATTTGGCAAGACATTATTTGTTTTTAATCTTTTAGAATGTGTTTGTGTATCAAAATTCATTTCCATTGTTGTTTGACTTTTAAATATACAACACTGAAAAACCCATTGCTGCGGAAATCTCTTTTATTGAAAGTTAAGTTTTGCTTCTTTTTCTATATGGGGGCTGCCATAGGTTATAGTGACCCATACGGCATTGTTGTATTTCTAGTTTCAATTCTGTTATTGATACCAGATCTTTTTTTTTTTGTTCACTTCAGCACAAACATCTTGCTTGATGATCACTCTTTCAATTTACATAATCTATCTTGGAATACCCAATGAACTCTGTTTTGTATTTTTTCGGGTGAACTATATTGTGTTTTTGGCAGTCTAAATTCTGTATTTACTTATGCAGCATATGGATCGTTTAGTCTCGTGGAAATTTTTTCTGACAAGCTTATCTCCTGGTATGTTCCTTATATCAGATGTTTCTGCACATTATTCTTTATTTCGAGATAAATATATAGTCTTATCAAACAGTTTAAAAATCATTTTGATGTATTTTTGTCCATTTTTCTTTAGCTTAGATTGAAATATATTCATTTTTGATATTTTAGCCGACCCCACCTAGTGGGATAAGGCTTTGTTGTTGTTGTTGATATTTTACTTTTCTCTTGGTTCACATTTTTTTTCACCAAATGGTGAAACACTGACATATTTTATGTATAATTTCTGGATGCTATTTATTTATTCCAAAACAATTCCTGATACTATTTATTTATTCATGTCATGCATCTCCTGATTTTATGGTGTAAACAATGTGTCCTAAATAAGCATGCACACCTTGCTGATAGATGATACTCAAGCTTTCTATGTTGGGAAGGACATTCTAATTATATTTTTCGCTATTTCATGATTCTTTTCTTCTTTTTTTGAGAGGGGAAGGGACGACTACAAATTAGAGTAGCCATCTGTTTGTATTAATAAAAGCAGCGTGAAAATATACATGTGTATGTAAGAGCTACGAGGCTATCATAGCTTCCTGAACAAAAACAAAAAGTAAAATATCTAACCAAAATCCCAGTCTGATAAAAAAAAGGATGCATGGTGTACAATCTTCTCAAAATGACATCTCTCCCCCCAAATATGGTTATACCTACGCTGTAACCAGATTGTGTATGTTATTGTTAAGTTCATGATTCTTTTATGATGATCTTTTATCAAAAGAATTATTGTTATTACTTTACCTAGGTGCTAAAACAAAAATGCCCTTAATGTTCTCTAGTTTAGGGCATTGAATGATATGGGGATTTTACTCCATAATGAACTATATATATGATAATTCTCATCATTTATTGATGTGGTTAATTGGTTTTAGCGGATGATTCATAGTTATAAAGTTACTAGGTTCGATTCTTGTCTTTGGCAAAGTTCTTTTATTTCTGTTGCAGGTTCATGTGAACCTTGCTCTTCATTGATCTGCTATGTTTCTTCTGAAATTAAATTATTATTTATCTGAAAGATGAGGTTTGGTGACCAAATACATTAAGCTATCAACCCCAGACTCTAAATTCTGACAGCTAGCAGGAATGTAAGAGAAAAAGAAATAGAAGGGAATCATAACTAAAGAAACAATACAAACAAGTGAAGGAAAGAACTAGGAGAGAATGGAAGTAAGGAAATGTCTTTTGAGAAAAGTCCATCTTCCTTTATTATGCATCGACTTAACTTTTAAGTATTGAATGACTGGATGCTTATATATCATGATTTGCTCCTTATGACAATTAGTAATAGCAGAAAAAAGTTATTTTGGTTGCTTAATTCTTTCACTATTTGTTGCGACACTCTAGCCTTTGTTTGGATTGTGGGTTTAGGAGGGAGAAGATGGATGAAGTAACTTAGCACATGCTTTGATTTGGAGATAGAAGAGTTATAACTTATAGGTTACTTCGGTGTCATAACATTAAAGGAAAGACCCATAAACGAGTTTTAAGCAACTTCCCTACTTGTTTAGCATGGTGAACTTTTTATGGGTACCTCCTAGTGGTACGACACGTGATGTTGCAACTTGGGAAATGTTCGGCGCCATGGTTGCAAGTATCGTGCAGAGTAGTTATAATGCTTTGTCCTGTTACTGTTTGATTAGGACTTTATGATTGCTCAGTCCTTTTGTTATGCTAATCATCATAGTGTTTGTAGTTAGTTTGCTGGTCATTGCCTTATCCAGTGCAGGGGGGACATGGTATAATTTCGTGAGGTCTGTCTTGCGATTGGCAGATTGTTTCAATAAATGACATGAATAATCCAATGTTAACTATCAAACTGCTGAAAAGACACACTGAAACAAAACTTATACACCACAAGATTAAACTTTCTAGATTCTCATCATGAGGTTGATTAAGTGTTGTGGTCTGCGTGCCTTCTTTAGTGGACTCTCTAGCGTTGACACAGACACATTCCTTTGGGGTTCAGATTCTGACCCATAAACCCTAAGCGTGCCTTCTTTAGTGGACTCTCTAGCGTTAACACAGTCTGACCCATAAACCCTACGCGTGCCTTCTTTAGTGGACTCTGTAGCGTTAACACAGACACATTCCTTTGGGTTTCAGATTCTGACCCATACTAACAAATGTCTCATCTGATTAGTTGGCTTCATGATAAATACTGATTAGGAAGCTTATTCCCGTGCTCCAAAAGTTCACTTTTCCTTATTGATGTATGTGTTTGACTTAATCCTTGATCATTTTTTTCTTAGGTTGGCTAAAAAAATCATTTCGTAAACAAGAACATCACCAATTGAATGCCTTTTTTTGTTGAACAAGGTTTTTTTGTGTTCACAACCCAACACTTTGAATGAAATTAATTTATTATTAATCAAGCACTATCAACATCCTTGGATATCCTAATCAAGCTAGTTGTGCATCTCGAATGTCATCTAAATTCTACTTGTGTCTTTTACATATCAAAATTTATAATAATGAGGAAAATATAGCAATACTAAAAGATTCAAGGTATTGTGGAGTTCACATGGCATTACCTTCATGATATTGCTACTAGTTTGTATGTCATAATCCTGTAGATAAAATATATTTGCTTCCCAATCATGTAAACATTGGCCTAAATTGGAAGCTGAATTTTTCGGATGTGTTATTTTTCTGCTGCATATAAGATTGATAGTATTCTACAATGGTATTTTATATGTTCAATGCAGTCATTTAATTGAAATAAATATTCCATACAATTGTGATATTTTACAGGTTGCCATTCTACTACCATGTGAAATTTGCTTTCCTTGTTTGGCTTCAGCTTCCATCTGGTAATGTATGTTCCAACATAAAGCTGATGTGCCCAAGAAAGTTAATTTGTATAGTGAAATTTCACTTCTCTCCTTGCACCATAGATATTTGTGGTCATCATGTTGGATTGATGACATAAAAGGGAAAGGTTCGGTGATATTTAATACATAATTTTTATGTTAATGGAATTTGGCATACACATGATATTTCTTTCTTACATTGTTATTTCGTGAAGGCTAACTCTATAGACAAAAAAGAAAAAAATCAGAATCTCCTTTTCCATTTCTTATTTTGTGCATGTAAAGAAACAGTATTCACCATAAGTTATCTGTGTTAGAGCATTGATTTGTGCATGTCTCATGAAGCTGTCCTTTCTTCCTACCATATGTTTTTTTTTTGCATGTAAAGAAACATGTTTTTATCATAAGTTAGTTTGTTTAAGAGTATTGATTTGTGCATATTTCATGAAGCTGTTCTCTCCTACATCATCACATCTCTAATAATATATAATTTGATGCTTTATCGTCTTTTAGTGTGCCATTACACATTCCCATATGTTAAAAACTTAACAAAATGTGGAAAGGTTTTTCAAATCATCCAATATATTGGTTGATATGCACATTTCCATGTCTATATCAAAATCCATTAATCTGTCCTTAGACGATGACATTCAAGTTTTGGAAATTGAGAATCTGTAAAGATGCTCCACCTTATAGTTGTGAATTAGTTGAATATATGAATTGCAGGACAACAGATGACTTAAGCAAACTTCCTTTATAATTCTTTTAAGAAGTCAAGATTTGTATGATAACAATAAGAAAGAAGAACCGTAAGAAAGGTGATTTGTGAATAAAACTAATGCCTCATATTGACTGCAAACTATTAATTTAATATTAACTGATCGTTGATTTACAATTTTGTGCTGATTTTATTTGCAATATATCTTTTTGTATTTCTTTTGACATGTTGCATTATGTGTGCGTGCCATGTATTGCTTGGTCATCTTCTTACACCAAAGTAGTTGACCACTTAATATCTTTGCAATGTCATCATTCCTTTGATGTTTCTTTCTCCAGGGAGCAAAACATCTATATATGAGGCATTTACGACCATTTCTTTTCAAACGGCAAGCTAGATTGGATCAGATACTCAACTACTTATCAGATGAGACTGTATGGCTTCCTTCTTGTGCTCGTCGTATGATATAAGCCAAAACGTTTATGCAATCATCATAAAATAAGACATTCTTTCTTTTATGTGGCTAGTTTTTGAGTACGCCACCTATTTTCCTTTTTACATCTGCTCCAATAGCTATTATGTAGCTGCTTCAGATCTCACTATATCTCAAAATTTATAGCTGTTTATTACAAAATTTAGAAATAGGATATTAACATATTTTTTAACAGATCATCTTCTGAATTGCTCATGGGACCACTGTTTGAAATGTACTTTGTGCCACTTTTCAAAGTTTGATATAAAAATTGTATAGATTTTTCTCACCTTATCATTTCATATACAGAGTAATTAAATAGGTCTTGCTACATTTCAGGAGAAGTTCATCAGCAATCATCGAGGAGAAATCCAGTTAGTGAAGTCTGTGGCGACAAGGTGTGCATTGACAGGTAAAATAAATCTTTTTCATAAAGTTTCAACAAATTAATTTGAATATTTTCCACATTTTCCCGACTTTTGAGAATATCAGTAGCTTCCTTTTCAATTTGTGAAGATATACCCTTTTGGACATAGTTGGTTATTCTAATTTCAATCTAAAGCCATTTTTTTGTCTCTCAAGTTTCAGTAACATATTCATGTTTGCACATGTGTTTAATTTTCACTTTCTATTGCATGAAATCCTTATCATAAATGAATAATTCAAATATATGGAAGAATTGGCCAGTGAATGCTATCATTAGAATTATATTGGCAACAATTTTCGTTTCAACTGATAACTCTTCTAATCCTCTTAGGAATGTTCATTGTTTGTTAATAAGCTAACACTTAGCTACTCATGAAATCCAGCGAATCAGATGGTGAAGGATCTCACTCATCCAGTGGAACCACAAGAGCCGAGGCACTCAATTGAAGGCCGACGTTCACTGGGACAGGCGCAGGATTCGGAGTCTGAAACCGACAACTGACTTGCATCATAGACCGCATATCCCTAGAAATCGATCGAATTATCCCAACATTGCTCTCCCATTGTAATTATCGTCCAAACTCGCAACCCTAGTGGTGTCTAGTTATCATCTCAAGAGTGATCTTAGATCATTTATTCGTCATGTTTCTTTCTGCTTTATGACATTTTGTTATGTTATGTTTTTCCCGGGCCCGACCAGTAGGTAATGCTACAGGCTGTGCTATGTTGTGTTAGATTTTTTTTTTGTTTACTCAGACACGAACATTTCATAGAGTAACGAAGAGAGTTGGGGTCTCTCGGATACAATCTGCTAGCCATCCTTTGCACTCCAAAAATAATATATATATATACAGGGGCGGACCCACCTATAGTGTCAGGGGCCCCGGCCCTCCCAACTTTTCGGTATAGAAAATATATATATGTATATACTAATATACAATCAATATATAAAATAAATATTAAAACAAAGCATAATTATCTACTTGGTATAGTGGTTAGAGGGTTTTGATTATTAGGATGAGGTCTAGGGTTCAATCCATATATATATATATATATTTGTGCTAATCATTTTACCCATATTTTTTTAGTAAGGCCAAAGTAGTCCTTTTGGATTGTAAGTTATAAAAAACAAAAAGAAAAAAATGAAAAAATGTTGGTACTCAAACATGATCAAGATGATGCTCCGTTGCGTGGTATCTGCTTTATTCAACTTCAGCTTGGCATGGCAGAAACATGAGTTGGTCAAATGTTACTGTAGCTCCCGAATTTTTTCTTTGCTTCGCACGAGATAAACCTGACGAATGCTGGAAAATTTCTGGAAAATAAGTGTCAACATAGTTCATTTTTTTCATTTCACCTTTGTTAGAAAAGTGAGGGTGTATTATTTTTATCCAAATTATTTAAAGATGATTTACCAATTTTATTGACTAAACACTAATAATAATAATAATAATAATAATAATAATAATAATAATAATAATAATAATAATAATAATAATAATAATAGTAGTAGTAGTAGTAGTAGTAGTAGTAGTAGTAGTAGTAAATCTTTTTTACTTATTTGACATTTAGAATTTATTGATGCTTGTATGCTTGATCATCTTATTAAATATAAACTGATTGTCAGATTAAGTGAACAGTAAGTAAAACAAGTGCTCATCCCATTTTCTTTCATTAGCAAAAATATTCATTTATGAAGTAAAAAACTTCCAATAAGAATTCAATTCTAATTAAAAAGTCTTTTTTATTTATTGTTTTAGTGAGTTTATGTTTGTTTTATAACTCTGAAAAATATTAGCGTTACGTTTGCAGGCTTAGAACTCGGGCCTGGTTGTTGGTTCTGTCAAACATGAATTATTTGACGGAATCCTAGGCGGAATCTACGTACTAGAATTTTGGGTCACGTGATCTCAATTCTAGTGCTCCAGATTCTTGTGTTTCATCCAAAGTAATCTTTTCTATTTTTTTATTGTTGATGTGATAGTTTCTTATCATTTTTTTCTTTTATTCTTTTTAACCTCATGTTTCATTTCCTTTTTAATTTATTTTAACTTTACTTTTTCACTTAAATTATTAAAATTTAATCTTAAATATTAAATCTTAATTTTATATTAACTTAGTATTATAATTACAATTTGTTCGTTTTAATATTATCTTTTCGTTTTAATTTAAATTATCAATATTTAAATGTTAGTTTTAATTTTATAATAATTCAATAATATAATTTTACAATTATTTTTAAAATTATATTTTTAATGTTTATTTTAACTTTTACTAATATTTTTTACTTTTATACATTTAAATATTTTTAATGTTTATTATTAACATATAAATTTATTAACATTTATTAAGATTTTTAATGTTTATTAAGATTATTAACATTTATTTTAAATTATTAACTCAATATCTTCTAGTTTAAATTATTAATGTTTATTTTTTAAAATTATATTTTAATTTTATACTAAGGTAATAATATTTTTTTAAAATATTTGATATATTATATTATTTATTATGATTTCAGAAAATATTTTTTTATGTGTCATATATTATTATTTTTATTTATAATTAATTTATTTATCTAAAATATAATTTTATATTTTTGAATTTTCACATGATTTATTCAGTAAAATTCGGAGAATTTTAAATTCTCAATCCAAACATTATATAGAAGTTTTTACTGTGAAAGAAAAAAGTAAAAAAAAAGACATCAGACTTGACACGGCCAACGTTTGTTATCATAAGTCACAGACTCACAACAGTGTCCATTCTTTGAACTTTACACTCCAATTGTGGCTTTTTTTGCTGCACACGGTTCCGGAAAACCCAGAAACCAGAGTGGCAATCTATTCATCCATCGAACTCCCATGTGCCTTCGAATAAATTTATAACGCTTTTAATATTTAGTTAAATAGTAACTGGTTTTATCAGATTTCTTAATACTAATATGAATAAATACTATCTTATGCGTTCTTGCAAAACGAAGTATAAATTGCGTAGCACGATAATTTACATGTAAACATTACGTGGCCTGAGGTAACTCAACTCATGAAATAAAAAAGAATATTTAATTTTTACTGTGTCAATTTATTTCTAATTTGCCTACTTTTTTGTATTACATTACTTAAGAGTATGTTTGGTTAGAGATAAAATGAGGAGAAATGAGGGAAAGGGAATTGTACTTTTAATGAAGGGGAATAAAAAGGAATATTTCCTCCATTTGCCTTCGTTCTCTTCTAAATGTCCATTTTTCTTTCAATCACAAATTGGGATGAAAAGAAGGGAAAAAATATTTAAAATACACTTTTAATATTATCCATATGTAATTAAAATATATAGACATATATATTAGGGTATATTTGTCCAACAAAAAATATAATTTCCTTCTCTTCCTTAAATTATATCATCCAAACAAGATTAATTATTTACCCCCATTCACTTCTATTTTCTTCCTTTACTTTCTCTTCCCCTCCATTACCTTCCCTTTCCCTTAATAAGTGTTGAACCAAACAAACCCTAAGTAAATTTGGAATTTAAATTTAAATTATTAAAAAATTTATTTATCATAATCAATCACGTAACTTGAAACGAAATTAAATTAATCAAAATTAGATTTGATCTAATTTATAAATAATATATTTTTTAATATTATCAATTTTCGAAAATTAAGATGATAATAATAAAGAATTACTTTCCTTTAGTTCAATAAAATTTCGCCGACAATCCGTTAAGGCAGCCTCCTAAATTTCATGCCCACCGGATTCGGATACTGAGATGGTGCTGTAAATGTAGATGGTGTCGGAGGGCTCTGGAAAAATATCTAAGCGTCACATGCCATCTCCCGTGGCTTAAAAAACCATATGACCGGAACGGACTTCCCGAGGGAACGGATCGACCGCTGCCGGCTGCCGGCTGCCGGCTGCCGCAGCTGATTCGCGCCGCGGAACCGCGGGCGCCTCCCAAATTCTCCCGCATTTCTGTTTTTGCATGCGGCTCCGAGGGAAAGAATTCTTTTTCCGATCTTTTTTTAATTTTTCGATTATCATCGAGAAATAATGATAATCCATACTTAAAAAGAAATCTCATCTCACAGAAACTCTTTTCATTTAAAAATGTATGAGTTCGATTTTTTTTAATATAGAGTTAAAATTTCATCCATCGTAATCAAATATTTAATATGAACAATAAAAATTAATCGAGTTCAAATTTTGAAGATAATAAAAAAAATATTTTTCAATAAGTACTCCAATTAATTTGGTATCCAGCTTGAATTATATGTTCTAATATAAACTTTTTAATTTTTTTTAAAATAAAAAAAACCATATTTTCTACTATTTGATAATTAGAGGAGAAATCAATCAACATATTATCTTAAAAAATAGGTTTAAATTTGACAAAACAAATTACTTTTTTTTTAAATAAAAAAAATCGTTTCCTCTTTTACTTTTCTACGATGAGAATCTTCTCTAATATTTCAAATAATCTATCAAACATATAAAAATCATTTTTCCTAAAATTTATTTTCAGGAGCCTTCATTTCCTATTGATTGAAATCCAAATTGTATGTTTGCTGCATTCATTATTTTTCAAGTCGAAATGACAACATTTTTACCCTCTTCGATTTCTTTCTATCCTATTTATCATATTCGTTCCGCTAATTAATTTAATTAATTATGTTATACATTTTTATCACAAATTACGGGTAATAAATAATTTTCACATATAATGTAAAACAAAAGTGAGAAATCCAATAGCTTTTTAAGAATTTGGATTATTATCTATTAACCAATATTACTATTTATGAGATTTATGTAAATTCCAACATAAGGCGAATTAGACCATGAGTTTTAACAAATTAAAAAAAATATAAAATCAGAAACAAAGGAACATAAAGTAAAATATGAAAATTTAATTTAAAATCTCTTAGTTTAGCAATGTTTTCTCTTAAATGTCTTGGTTTAAATCCTCATTGTTTTTTCATGGAAAATCCTCTGTTTTTGGAAAAAAGTTGAAAATATGCAAAAAAAAAAAATTCATTGCATCTTAGAATTCACTCCTCAAGTGCCTACCAAAAAATATATAAAGCCCTGTTGACACTAGTTTCAGTCATCCCTTCGCCAACCTTCCATTCGTACCTCTCTCTCTCTCTCTCTCTCTCTCTCTCTCTCCATTTTATCACATTCCCTAATGGGCACCGAGATCCACACCTCAAACGGCAGCGCCACCGCCGGCGGAGGCTCCGGCAGCGAACCGTTCAGGGTCTTCATCGGCTACGACCCCCGGGAGGACGCGGCCTACCGCGTGTGCCGGCATTCCCTCCTCCGCCGCTCCTCCGTCCCCCTCGCCATATCCCCCATCCGCCAGCCGGAGCTCCGCGCCGGCGGTCTCTACTGGCGCACCCGCGACCCCACCGAGTCCACCGAGTTCTCCTTCACCCGCTTTCTCACCCCTTTCCTCGCCGGCTTCACCGGATGGGCGCTCTTCGTCGACTGCGACTTCCTCTACCTCGCCGACGCCGCCGAGCTGCTCCGCCTCATCGACGACCGCTTCGCCGTCATGTGCGTCCACCACGACTACGCCCCCAAGGAGACGACCAAGATGGACGGCGCCGTCCAGACCCTCTACCCGCGCAAGAACTGGTCGTCCATGGTCCTCTACAACTGCGGCCACCCCAAGAACCGCATCCTCACGCCGGAGGTCGTCAGCACCCAGACCGGCGCATTCCTCCACCGCTTCATGTGGCTCGACGACGCCGACATCGGCGAGGTGCCCTTCGTCTGGAACTTCCTCGTCGGCCACAATCGGGTCGACGAGCGCGACCCCGTCGGCACGTTCCCGAGGTCGATCCACTATACGCTCGGCGGGCCGTGGTTCGAGCGGTACAAGGACTGCGAGTTCGCCGATCTCTGGTTGAAGGAGCTCGAGGAGGTTGAGGAGGAGGAGAAGAAAGCTGCCGCGGTCGAGGTTTAGAGAACGCTGCTCGTGCGCTTGACGGCGGCGGCGACGTGTCGGAATCGGATCTAGC
Organism: Pontederia paniculata; assembly: GCA_001647135.1. Lineage (NCBI taxonomy): Eukaryota > Viridiplantae > Streptophyta > Magnoliopsida > Commelinales > Pontederiaceae > Pontederia > Pontederia paniculata. The sequence goes on from LTAE01000829.1 coordinate 29,468, forward strand.
AAGATGCTGTCGGAGGATGCAATCTAAATCTAATTAATGTCGGTTGGATCCGGCAGATCTTTTGGTTTTTGGCTGTTTCCTGTTTTTTTTTTCTTTCTAATATTTGCAATTTAGTGTTTGCTGATTGGTAGTAGGATTTGGATTTTCGAATTAGGATGGTTTAGTTGCATGTAGAGGGACTAAACAATGCTTGTTTCAGCCCCTCGGTTTAGGGTTTGATTTGGTGAGTTAATTCGTCTTGTAATATATTTAACATGTTGATGAATTAATGTCTCTTGTTGCATGTACATTGCAATGTGGTTGTGACACATGATCTCGCGGGTGTGGAGGTTTCGTTCTTTTGATGCTAGCCTATTTCCTACAATGGTCTTACCAATTAACGAAGGTCTTCTTAATCAAGGATGATTAATTATTAGTGAATTTGTGTTTCAAAGTCGTGTGGACGTCATCATCCGTATAATGGACACCAATGGCCCAAAATCGAGTACTTAAAAAAGAAACAAAAGTGCTTGGAAGTTGGATCCTAAGATCATGTTGTTGTTTTGCTCTCTGGGAACAGGCCCATTGTTAAAAGCGTTTCAAGTACAAGCTCATCCCAGAATAAGTACTCTCTTATTGAGTTATTTCGGCACTTTCTCGAATAGTTTACAGCGTATTCATCCTAAAACAAGTGCTCTCTTATTCCATACTCAATTCTAAAATAAAAAAATGATTGCTCTCTTATTCCGACTTCCCGAGCCCATGTGGGATGGACACTTTGACCCTGTTTGACGAAGGAATAAGTAAAATGAGAATCAGAGAGAATATTTCTTTTTTGTTCTCTAGAGAAAAATATAAGTGAACTATTCTTATAAGTGTTATTCTTAAGGGGTGTTTGGTTGATTTGTTAGTATTCTAACAATTAAATTAATTACTATTATAATAATATGATTAAATATAATATTTTATTATTTATTTTTTTGTTAAATATAACTAAGTATTTATTGATATTATTAAATACAAATAATTAATTAATAAATTTTTTGGAAGACTTTTTTTTCCATAAAGAACAATTAAGTAAAGATAAACAACTATTAATGCTAATTTTGATTATAAGATTAATATGTTTCTAATAATATATGATTTATATTTATTTTATTGTTAATATGTAAAACTAATAATATAAAATATTTATAATTATTATATTTTATGAAGAATTTAATTAATCGTAAAAAAATATTAATTATAAATAATTTTTTATTTATTAAGATAAAATAATTTAATAAAATAACTTTTTTAGAAGAATGAAAGGAACAAAATATGTTCTTGCCAATGGCAAGAATAATTTATTCTTAATTAAGTGATAAAAAATGATGATTTCACGAAAATTAAGGTGATTTTAAAAAAGTTGGAATATTTTTTATTCTTAAGATGTTTTAATGAAAATGTAAGAACAAGAAATTTATTCTCCCTTGTACCAAACAAGCCCTTCGGAAGACCAGCTAGAATGGCTTGCTAAAGTAGCAACCGAAATCCTTGGTTGTCACCCAGGATTCTTAGCAGAAGATTTCGTTACGACCACCAAAATGATGTAATTTTCTTCATTCATCTGAAGCGTGGCTTGATGATTGGAGTGAACTTTTTATCTTTCTTCTAATGCAAGCCCAGTGGCTTGATGATTGGAGTGTAAACCTTGTATCTTTCCCTCATGCAAACCCATTTGCTGGAATAGGGATGTTCATTGGGTGTTGGTATTCTCTTCTGGTGTTTCCGTTTGCATTTGGATGCTCTAACTATTCTTGCAAGTCATTTAAACGATGAAAGATTAAAATGTAATGAGACTATTGTTGTTCTATGGAAGCAACGCCATGTTCTCGGAGCATTTCGACTGAAAAAGTGGAAATAAGGGCTTAATCCCAGCCCGACTCAACTTTCTTCTCATGCTGAACGCTTGAACTAGAACAAACAGGACTTTTTATCATCCTTGTTTCACAATGGTTCAAGTCACAACTTTTGAAGTTGAGATCTATGTGGCATTTGAAAATTATTTTTTTTGAGACTATCTTATTTCAAGTTTCATTGAGCTTTCAAAGAAGTCTAAAGCATCATACAACGGTGAAAATTAACATACCAATATCATATCATATTCAGAGTAAGAGATTTGAACCTCAGAGAGAAGTGAGAAAGTGAAGAAAAAAGATAACTGACAAATGCCTTCAATTCATCAGGAAATAGTGGATGCCAAAACATGGATCACCATCCAATTATTTTCATTATCAGGAGAAAACTTCAAAATTTTGTATTCGCTGTATAGATCCAAATCAAAACTTTAATTAAACAAATGAGCTAATGATCGACTACAAATTGATTAGCAGTTCAACCCGATGGATGATCACCATATATTCAGAAAACAATTGGACTTAGACGCGGTAAGTAAAAGATTGTAACACAATTCATATTCGTTTCCAACTCTTGCATCATATAATAGAAATTGGGTCTTTGACTAATGGCCGAAAAAAGAAGTTCGGTGAGTGTATTCAATCTTCTTTCATGCCATGCCTCTCCTATGCCCTCTTACCTGAACCACCATCTCTGGACCATGGAAATAGGTGAATTCAGAAAAGGAGCATACCTATAAATTAAGGGACCCACAGATCGTCCGATCTTGGCCCATACGCTCTGGTGATGGCCAGCAGTTACGGGAACATGATACATGAGCTTCAGCAGCTGCATCAATAGCCATGGGGGAAGTAAGCAAGATAAACTACAAACAGTTCACCAGTGTAGAGAGTGAAAAACAAATGGAGAAAAGATATAAGCTACAAGCAAATGACAGGCTCATAAATCTGTCTCCGCCAGATGGAACTTAAAATGATCTAAAAGGACCAGGATGGCAGGATCTAATCTAACAACACAAAAGAGTTCATTTTCATAACTTCTCAACCATGTCAGTAAGAAATATCTATATTTGATGGCATACAAGCAGATCTACATAACATCATATTTACTTGAAAACTGTCACATGCTCCTAACAAACTGTTCACTGTTGCATAAATTATCAACATGATATTATAATTTGCCAATGAAATGCATGAACAATAAGTGTTCTATTTTGATGGGAAAAAAAGCTGAGACAGATTGTGTAGCTTAAGCGGGTAAACTGAAAAAGCTTGAATAATTACTGAAACATTTTTTTATGGGAGAGAACCTTGAAAAAAGTTTACGCGGGAGCAAGCCTCTAATTAATAACTCAAGACTTATTAACTGGAGAAGCATTCATGCTGCCTAACAAACTGTTTTTTTTAAGAAGAGCCTAACAAACTGTGTACATGGATCAAAGGAAATCCTTTTTGAAGATGTTAATGCTCGACTGTAACCAGTAGTACATGTTGTGTTTCTTTGAAGAAAAAGCTAAATGGAAAATTAATCAAAATAAAGACAAGAAGGACTGTAAAGGTAAAGCACAAAATAACCTGCCAATACATGAAGGTCTGAATGATGTTTCGCTGCCGCCTGCATCAACAGAATTTTGCTTCGTATAAATTGCTTTTCAGTACAGGAAGAAATAACAGTAAATTAAACAAACTGAAGAGAGAAGCTTTTTTAAGAGAAACTGACGAGAACAGGGATAAGATTAGGAGAAAGCCCAATCCAATTTCGGCATGTGAGCTCAGGATGCCAAGTGTAGTTCCATTAGTCTCCACCCACAAACAAGGATCTTCCAAGTATCTCCTGTTCACGATATCATAAAGCATGAGCGTGTTTTTCCATTCAACTGAATTTATGACTTTGAAGCAGTAAGGCATTAAAAATAAGCTCGACATCAAGTTGCCAAAGAATTTCAAATAATGAGCAGTAGAAAGGTGAAAAATGTCAAATTTACCTGTATAAAGATGAGCGTGCAAAATTAGCCCTTAGGAACTTGGCAACATGGTCCAGAGCCCAGCAAAATACAGGTATCAAGGCAACTGTTAAAAAACATCAATAGACAGATATAAATCAAAATTTCAGAAAATATCATTACTCCCACAAGACAAACATGATTTTTGTATTTGACGAAGGAAAGGATTTTTTGTGGTTCATTTACTCACACTTAAAGTGCAATTGAGATGTAACAAGACTCAGGCAGTATATCAAGTGAATGAAATCCTTGGATGCAATCACAGGTTGAAACCACACTTGAAGTTCAGGCAGGTTCCACGCCCTTGGTTTCTGTAGAAGGATAAGTGAGGAAAATTGGAATACGGTGAAATGCCACCAGAGAAATATCTTAAATAAACAGCTTAAATAATAAGAAGGCAAATAAAACTTACACCATAAAGTGTGTATATAGAATAAATCGAGGAGCATGCGGTACCCAATAAGGATAACCGGTACGCTTTGTTCGACAGATATTGAGGAACAACTGGGAGCATCCCAAGCACTGCAACAACTAACACCTGGCAGCAAAAAGCATTATGAGTGCTCATTTCATACATTTAAATATCATTGAGATGTAATTTACGATGTAAACATAGGTCAAATGAAAAATACAGATTTTTTTTAGAGGGAAAAGGATGACTACCGAGTTTGAGTAATCATCTGGTGTGTATTACTAAAAAGTACAGAAGTTTTTACTGAGAATATTGTTATATGGATAACATTACAAAGGGATACAAAGTGATGCACAGAAACTTATAAAGAAGACCTTTCCTTTTATAAGCTAAAATAGTCAGAACACAATAAAGTTTCTTCCAGTATAATAACTGGCATACTTGATCGAACACAAACTTTCAGTGGAAAAGAGCCTCCAACCACTCTTGCAACAGATTAATAATAACTTTTACCAGATCAAAATGTGGCATGAAGAAGTTTTTAGAATCAGAATTGATTCCTGTGGGAAAGCCTATTCAGTTAATTGGCTACTTTAGAAAGTTTACGTTTTGGTAATGATTGATTTCCTAGAAATAAGTGTATATAGCTCAGTTTCATGGATGTCTGAAGTGGTAAACCTCTACCCTGAGTGGTCTAAAGACTGATATTCAGTTATCTGATTCAACCATCCAGTCCAAGCCTGGTTTCGATAAACAGCGGGAAATTTTCCCAACAATGGAACCAGAAGCCTGAATTCATTTGTGTAGCAATGCTAATAATCAGCAAAGATGTGCAAAATTTTTTCTTTTAAAGGAATGTGTAATATTGTACCCAAGCATTCACAGAAAAACGTATAGTGCGTCGATCCAATCCTAGACTTGCATTTCTTCCTGATTGTGCAGAAGCTCCTGAAGCAGGCCCTGCACAAAGTTAGACATTACCTTCAGTCACAATATTTGACCTAAATATGCATGGAGATAAATTCACTTAGTGAAAATATAGAAAAAAACCGCAAGTTTCCTTACCTGAATTATTTTGCCTTGAATTTTCAGTGGCAGATTGTGATCTCCCTGATCTAGACCTCACGTTATTGGTATCGGATTGTGATGAAGATCTCCCTGACGGCTGTGCTGGCTGAGATGAGACTGATGAAGACATTGGCTCAACTACAAAACTAGGATCCTATAAAGCATAAAAAACCCAAAGATCAACTAGGTGGTACTTATATTTTTTTCTGTAATATTAAACAATCAGTACTATATAGTGCAAAAACGAGGTCTTTCCTTGCTGGGGGATGATTTGTATCATTCTAATATTTGTATCTGAGGTCTGAATAAATAAAATAGAAAGGAACAGAATCATTAATCATGTTGAGATACTATATCTTACAATAGAACAAATATGCGAGGATCTGATAAAATATGAAACTCATACATACACAAAAGTGTGCTGAAATAATCATATTGACCAAACAAAATGAAAGAAACTTTTTAAAAGGGATGCATCAACAATTGTAAAACAGAAGCAGCAACTTGGCAAAGGATCATATACATGTGATCCTAGGATGAATAATTATCCCACAGAAAAGCTGCATCGAAATAGGAAGATTACCTTCTACCAATCCAATGTATTTAAGAAAAGAACAAAACTTTAGAATTTATCAGGACCAGTGATGACGGAAATTACTTAAAAATTATATCTCTGCCTTTATTCAGTCAACAAATCTTATTGTATTATTAAAAGAAGTTAAACATATATGATATTTATCACAGGATTCTCAAATACTTGCTTTTCCATATTGATAGCATTCATGATCCTTAAACAGTTTAAATAGTTGAGCTTAAATAAGAAATCAGCCTCTTAACATTATGTACGATGAGAGTGTGACAAATAACTTTAAAATGACTAGAGCGTAGGCCAATTCTAGTGATGAAATTGGGTGAGTTTTTTTTCCTTCATAAGCCCCTAGTTAATTGTATTTTCTTTTGAGTGGCGTTTTCAAGTGCATACGATGCTTGCTGACGATCTACTGGGAGATTAATGGGGTTCAGTCTGATGACGAGCACCGTGGTCATTGCAGGTTGATTTAGTGAGTCAGGTGCCACCATTCGAATCAGGTTTTTCATATGGTTCCTGTGCTGTCAGAGGCTGCTTACCCATGTATACGGGATGTGGTGGTTCCCAGGTTCAGATACTACTTGCATTTTGTGTGGGATGTATGCAGAGGACATAAACCATTTATTCTCTAGTTGCTCTTATGCAAGACAATTGTGGATAGATGCTGGATGTCAATGGTTGTAGGTGGGATCAGCAGATTTTTCGAGTGCACCAGCAAGATATACAAAGATCAACATGCAGAGCCTTTTGTGTTTCTTTGGGCTATATGGCCTAACTGATGCATTTTCAGGTGTAATTAGTCAATGTTCATGTCTGCATGGTCTATGATTTGTGAGTGGGGTTAATACTGCACATGAATCTCCAATTTCTCATGTAAATAACATTTAACACCGAATAAAGTAGAATGATTAAATAATGGTTGCTATCCTTTTTTTTATCTCAAATATGTATACATTTACATAGATATATATGTGTGTGTATGTATGCGTAAGTATATGTATAACTAAAATGTTAGTGTCCGCAGGTTGCAACATAAGCCATTACCAAACCAACTCTTCAGGATACTGTATAGAGCATTAGCACACTACTCCCGCTAATTGATTCCTAATACATAGACCCAAAAGAGATAATTATAGCCAACAAACAAAACACTAGAAATCCCCAACCTTCATCGATGGCAATTCAAAAACGAAATGACAAGAGCGAACCAAAAAAATGAGCAAAAAGAACCATGAATTAAGCATATGATTAGGCGACAGTTTCAGTTTGCCCACAACGATGTAACCTCTGCCATTAAAAAAAATAAAATCTATACGCGCCTACGGCTGACACGCCATGCACAAATCAAAACCAGCAGATAACAATTAGCTTTTAGCATGCTCATAGAAATTATTTCAAAAGACCACTTTTTGCCATCAGAAATCTTCTCCATTTCCCGAATCAAAGACATCCAAAAAAAGGGAAAAAGAATCGATCAAAAACAATGAATCAAGCAAAAGATCGTCCAACTATAAGAAAAAAAGTTAAGATCGAACGAATAAAATCCACAGAAGACAATTAAACGCGGGTCATTGACTCAGGAAAGCGAGCAAAACCCTAAATCTGCAACAACGAAAACAAATCGAATAGGACGACAAAGGGGGAAGGAAATTACGATGTAGCGCTGGTAGAACTTGCGCTTGAAGTGGCCTTGGACGTCGGGACTGGAGGCCATGTGGGGCGGGACGAGGATGTTGGACCAGTACTCCGCCCATCGGGGGTCGTTCTCGTAGTCGTACGCCGCCGCCGCGATCCGCTTCAGCCTCTGCGGATCCGCGTCCGCCTCCTCCCCCGCCATCTGCCTCTGCTCGATGCTGCGGTGGCTTCCGGTGAGGGATTCCCGGAGAGAGATCGGTGATCGAGGTCAAGGAAGGTGGAGAAGTGGTGGACTCGTATGATGGGAGGCGAAAGAGAGATGGATTTGAGGTCTCATTAATTAACTCATAAATAAAATAGCATAATATTTATATGCAAAATTTAGACTTCCAAATAAATTTAAAATATTAAAACTGAAAATAAATGAAGATTAAAAAATAAATAGGATTATAGTCAAAGTAAGATAAAAACAACCAAATTCAGATAATTCTCTTCTATATAAATAATAACTAAAAATCATAATATTTATATGCAAAATTTAGACTTCGAAACAAATTAAAATACTAAAACTGAAAAGAAACTAAAATATAAAATAAATATGATTAAAGTAAGATAAAATATCAAATATTTCCATTCTATATAAATTGATTTAAATCCAACTATTGAATTATCAGTGAAAGTTACTAAAAATCAGACTCGACGGACCGACTCAAGTAGGCTCTTGCTCATTTAGTAAGGCCCTTAATAGTTAACATATAATTAGGGATGAAAATAAGTCAGACAGTTCGTGAGCCACTTTGCTCCGACCTATCAACCTAGTTTATTATCGAAATAAGTCAGACTTAAAATTTTAAAAAAGTTTTACTTAATATGTTTATGTAAGGCCTAACTTTATAGTTTATAAGACCAATATTTAAAACTAATAATTATATATTAAGAGTGAGAAGTCAGATATCTACCTAAAAAAAGAGTCGAAAGTTCAATGCCCTTTCATATTATACTTCTTTGAAATAATATTAATTTTTTTTATATCGCTTTCTAGTGCATCCTTTCAACTTCTTAGAAATTAATTTATTGTCATTTGGGTGGCCAACAAGCCAAATCCATTTTTGCTTTGTACGTGAGTTGAACTTTAAGGTCATGAAAGAAGCACAAGATGAAGCTATTTTAAAGAGAACACAAAGTTTAAATTTTACTATAATGCGAGAAATAATAAGTGATCTTTTATTCAGCTTAGTTTTATTTTAAATACATGATTGAATTGATTTTATTTTTTATTGGTATTTCATTTATGATATTATTTTTTATTGTAAACTTTAACTTCTTTTGACACGAACAAAACTCATTTCTTCATCACATCTCTTTTTTTATCTTGCAACTCCTTCCATTAAACTCAAATAAACTTTTTCTTTTTCAAGAAAACAACAAATAACAAAAAAAAATAACTTTGGTGATCTTAAGATATTAAATTCTTTTACATATATTCTTATTTTTGCATGTCATTGTTAGTAAAAAGTAAATCATTAACTATGTTTCTCTTGTAAATGAACTCTTGTGCCTACTAATTATGTTCCAAGGACTATAGGTTTATGTCCATGATTATTAAGAAAAAAATAGTTTGCTTGCAAAGCTTTATGATGACGAAGTTTAGCCAGTATATTTTTAACTCTCTAATCATCATGATATTTTGATTTATTCTGAAAAATAATCCAATAAAATATGCAAATAAATTCATTGATTCATGCAAAAGAAAATTATATTTTTTATAATTGCCAAATGAATCATGAATGAAATTGATTTTTTTTACCTTATTAATCATGCTCCAAGGACTTGTAGGTTTCTCTTCATGATTATTAAGAAAAAAATAATTTGCTTGCAATGCTATATGTTTTGAATCTAGGATACCGAGATTATTTTGATGATCACAAATTTGTGAGGAAGCTTAGTTTGTACTAATGAACCTTTTGATTTGATCTATGAAAGACATAATTTTTATGTTCAGTAAGTGATAGGTCGACCGAAGTTGAAGAACGAACGACCTATGCATAGAGAAGACATAAAGGAAAAATCCTAAGTGTGCAGCGAGCATCCAAAGAATGTGAAATGGTCGACCGATGTGAAGAACAAAGACTAAAGAAATAGGATCAAGTACTGAGCGATCGACCGAGGATGATTGATGAACGACCGAAGGCAAGATTGAACAGGAAAGGCCTCCCGGTGTAGATACTGGGCGACCGGAAGTTCGAAGTCAATAATACTAAGGTTGAAAAATGACCGCTCCAAGGTGAAGAGGACGCCCTATGATGCATATTAGTCGATGCTGATACGACTAAGGAAGGAAATGTCATCCGAAGTTTGACAATGGACGACCAAAGAACTCCAGACAAAGAGAAAGGTCATTCGAGAGTTTTAGAATTAAAATAGTGGACGACCGGAAGAGTGTCAGTGTTGGAGAAAGGACGTCTGTGGGCTCTTGAGTTAAAGCGGTGGACGATCAAAGTAATGATAGAAGAATGAAAGGTCGACCGAAGGTGAAGAGTGGACGACCGATAGATTTTAGACGAAGACAAATGTCATCCGAGAGCCTTGGAGTGAAGGCAAGTGGGCGACCAAAAGAATGTATGAGCTGAGGCGAAGTTATGAGCAGATGTCCGAAGGACTAGCGGACGACCTATGAAGGCAAAGCAGCGGTCGACCAGTATATCTGACGGAAGAAGCAAATGACGTCCAAAGAATCTGAATGCTGTTAGAGTACACCCAAAGAGTGTCAGAAGAATGAAGCGGACGTCCGAGGAACTCAGTGAAGAAGGAAGCGGACGATCGTAGTACGTCAACTGAAAAGAAAAGGACGTCCGAGGGATTCAAAGAGAATCCGCAGACAACTAGAGGAAAGTTGAAGAACAAAGTACAAACCAAGTCGGGCGATTGAAGGATCAACGAACAACCGAAGTAGCTTGACATAGGATTTTAACTGGAGCAAAGGGCGTCCAAGAGATTGTTATGCAATCACCGGGCGACCAGAGTAGAGTTGAAGATCAAATTACAAGTCAAGCCGGATGACCGAAGAATCAGCGGGACGACCGAAGTAGCTTGACATAGGATTTCAACTGGAGCAAAGGGTGCCCGAGAGATTGGTGTACGATCAACCGACGATCAGAGAAGAGTTGAAGATCTAAGCACAAGTCAAGATCGGGCGATCAAAGGATTGGCGGGCGACCGAAGAAGCTTGACGAAGGGACAAAGGCTAAAGCTTTGAACTGCGGACGTCCGAAAGGTGAACGATGGACGACCGAAGCACCAGACGGCAGTTCAATGGATGACTTCACCAGAGCAGCGATCGACCGAAGCAAAGAAAGCGGACGACCGAGGGGTAGGTGAAGGGTATTGTACTTGCATTAATGACTAGTTTTCTGAGAGAGAGATTATGTCGTTAGTGCAGAGTATAAATTATAATCCCAAGAGTCTTGGGAAGTAACTTTTGAAAAATTGCGTAGTGAACTTGAGAGCTTGAGTGAAAAAGCCTTAGGGCCTGTTTGGATGCCTTCTCTTCCGTTGAAAAAGGCCCATTTTAAAGTTTTCGTTCCCGAGAAAGAAAAAATTTCATTTTGTACATTTGGATGTCTAAAAACATTGGCCCATTTCCTTTAGAAAAAAACCTTTTCCGTTGGAGAAAAAAACTTAACATATATCTCTGTTTTATTTCCTTCCTCGAACGCGATGTCATCTGCCAAACGTAAAAAGCGCCCCCAAAATATTTTGCCCTAGCACGAGAGAAAGGCTTCGTTGGGGAAAATTTTTTTTTCAGTAGCAATGGGCGACACCACTGAAACAGGAGGTAGATATGTCTTCATCTTCTTATTGTTCTTCACTATCCTTCATTTGTTGTTTTGTATTTTGTCTCATTCTACTAACTTTACTACCTGAAACCACCGCCCTCTTTGAATCATGTTAATATGGTGTATTGATTTTTTATTCTTGTTTTCTTTTGTCTCTTGCTATTTTTTTAACATGTTGTTGATTAAATTTTTGTCTTATGCTTTTTTTCATGAATAATAAGGCTTATTTTAGTATTGATGGCTCACTTTGTTATGCGTTACTTTTTTTTTATAACACATATGCATTAATTTTGTTTTTTTATTATTAATGGTCCTAGATATTGTATGCAATTTTTAGGAATTAATATTTCTTTTAACATTTTCTATCTTCTGTTAGTTAACAATTTTATGTTATAATATGTAAAATTATTATGATTTTATTAGCCATTCTGAATCCATCAAGAATATATTTTGAGTGTTTAGTTCATGATTAACTTATGAAATAAAAAAAATAGATTACTACAAAGAAAAAAAATAACTTATAGCATTTGACACATAAAGTTTATCCTTCGGAGATAACATTTATAAATAAATATGTATATCTTAAAGATAGTCTCTCTTGATTTAAAATTTTAAATTTCTTATTCTATTTGGACTAATAATCTATTACAAAAATAAAACATGTGAGCATTGATAATAAAATTTGAAGTTTTTTGTTGCCATACTTCATTTTTCTTTTAATGAAATTTATGGACTTGTTATGAGTTAATTAAATCTACTTAAGGGACAAAAAAAAGTCTAAGTAGAGCTCGTTGGAGTGATGCAAAAAAAATATATTTCGTCAAGTTATTATGGGACAACAACACTCCACGATATCGAGCACAAAATGGTTGGAACAAAGAGGGTTGGACTAAGATATTGCATGGCATGAATACTAAATATCCACTCGATCTATTTCAGCTTAATCAAATTAAAGATCTCGAACAAGATCTAAAAAAATAATATAAGTTTGTGAAATATTTGACTGAGCAAAGTGGTTTCGGATGGGATATTGAAACTAATATGGTCACCGCACCTGATGAAGTTTGACAATCAATATTTGAGGTAATTTTTTTTTAATTACATCTTCTCAAGTATTTTAATGAAATCCTTACTAAAGTTTGCTATGCATGTAGAGAGAACCTAATGCGAAACGATGGTACAAGCAACTGTAGGATCTGGAATGGCACCAAGAGGGGGGAGGGGTGAATTGGTATTTTAAAACTTTTGTTCTTCTTAACTTAATCTAGATGTGTTATGTTCAGCGGAAGTAAACATATATGAATATAAACACAAATAGAGAGAGAAGAGTAAAGAGAAGAACAAACACAAGAACAAACGCAAGGTTTGTTATCGAGGTTCGGCCGAACTCTTTGGCCTACGTCCCCACTCCGATCTTCTCCCATGAGATCTTCGGAGTTCACTATCTCCTTCTTCAAAGGGCGAAGACTCCCTTACAACTCTCCTTTTTTTGTACTGAGGACAAGGAGAACAACCTCTTACATATAATCGCTCAAGCTCTCTTGGACCCTTCTC
>LTAE01000829.1:44948-63179 GCA_001647135.1 Pontederia paniculata
TTTGTCTCTCCCCCATGTACATTTGCTCAGGCTGCTCTTGGTTAGGCTCTTGTTCATCCTCCTGATGTTCACTCTCTTGATCATTCTCTCCCCCTTTGTATTCATAAAAAAGAGGGTGATCATCTCGTGCAGCAGGCTCATATCCGTGTGCTCGCATGAATCCATCCAAGTTCTTCCAATGTTGACGAGCTTGATGGCAGTGAGTTGAAAGGTCCTTGTTGACGTTTGCATTGTTGAACTGGTCTGCCGCAAAACCTTTCAAGACTTCTAGAGCTTGAGTCAGCTGGTGCGAAAAATCACACGCTAAAACTTCAACAAGTATACTGGTCGCACAAGTAATAAAGAGATGAGTAGAGTGTCGAACCCACGAGGATTGATGAATTTAAGATTCTGAAATTTTATCTTGAAATCCGATTTAAAAGATATTCAGTGAATTGATAAAAAGATAAGATAGACTAAGTAATAGATAAAATATTAGATTTCAATTTTAAAAGATAAATATCTAGATGAATTAAGTTGGATTAGTTAGAGATAAAAGGTCTGTTAACCACTGTTATTTTTCAGAATTAATCAATAACCTTATCTAAATGTTGGATGACAGAAAGATTGATTTAAATATATAAAACTCCGGAAACGGATGACTTAACTACTTTTTAATAATTAAAGTTAGGAATACGTGAAAACGTTAGACCTAAAATCAATTACTTTAAAAATGCAATGAAATCTAACACTAAATTGCTAGGCCTCTCTCGAGTGAATAGCAACCCGATGGACCGACTCAAGTAGGCTCTTGCTCATTTAGTAAGGCCCTTAGTAGTTAACATATAATTAGGGATGAAAATAAGTCAAATCGTTCGTGAGCCACTATGACTCGACCTATCAACCTAGTCTATTATCGAAATAAGTCAGACTTAAAATTTTAAAAAAATCTATCTACTTAATATGTTTATGTAAGGTCCGACCTTATAGTTTATAAGACCAAAATTTAAAACTAATAATTATATATTAAGAGTGAGAAGTCAGATATCTACTTAAAAAAAAAGTCAAAGCCCAATGCCCTTTCATATTCTACTTTTTTAAAATAATATTAATTTTTTTTAATATCACTTTCTAATGCATCATTTCAACTTCTTAGAAACTAATTTTCTTTCATTTGGATGGTCAACAAGCCAAATCCATTTTCGCTTTGTACTTGAGTTGAACTTTAAGGTCATGGAAGAAGCACAAGATGAAGCTATTTTAAAGAGAACACAAAGTTTAGATTTTACTACAATGTGAGTAATAATAAATGATCTTTTATTCAATTTAGTTTTATTTTAAATACATGATTGAATTGAATCTATTTTTTATTGATATTTCATTTATGATATCATTTTTCATTGTAAACTTTAACTTCTTTGACACAAACAAAACTCATTTCTTCACCACATCTCTTTTTTATCTTGCAACTCCTTCCATTAGACTCAAGTAAACTTTTCTTTTTAAAGAAAACAACAAATAACAAAAAAAAAAAACTTTGGTGATCTTAAGATATTAAATTTTTTTACATATATTCTTATATTTGTATGTCATTGTTAGTAAAAAATAAATCATTAACTATGTTTCTCTTGTAAATGAACTCTTGTGCCTACTAATTAAGTTCCAAGGACTATAGGTTTATGTCCATGATTATTAAGAAAAAAATAGTTTGCTTGCAAAGCTTTATGATGATGAAGTTTAGCTAGTATTTTTTTTAACTCTTTAATCATCATGATATTTTGATTTATTCTGAAAAAAATAATCCAATAAAATATGCAAATAAATTCATTGATTCACGCAAAGGAAAATTCTATTTTTGTAATTGCCAAATGAATCATGAATGAAATTGCTTTTTTTACCTTATTAATCATGCTTCAAGGACTTGTAGGTTTCTCTTCATGATTATTAGGAAAAAAATTAATTTGCTTGCAATGCTGTATGTGTTGAATCTAGGATCCCGAGATTATTTTGACGATCACAAATTTGTGAGGAAGTTTAGTTTGTACTAATGAACCTTTTGATTTGATCTATGAAAGACATAATTTTTATGTTCAGTAAGTGATAGTTCGACCGAAGTTGAAGAACGAACGACCTATGCATAGAGAAGACATAAAGGAAAAATCCTAAGTGTGCAGCGGTCGTCCAAAGGATGTGAAATGGTCTATCGATGTGAAGAACAAAGACTGAAGAAATAGAATCAAGTATTGAGCGGTCGATCGAGGATGATTGATGAACGACCAAAGGTAAGGTTGAACAGGAAAGGTCGCCCGGTGTAGATAGCGGGCAACCAAAGGTTCGAAGTCAATAGTACTAAGGTTGAAAAACATCCGCTCCAAGGTCAAGAGGACGCCCTATGATGCAGATTAGTCGATGTTGATACGACTAAGGAAGGAAATGTCGTCCGAAGTTGAACAATGGACGACCAAAGAACTCTAGACGAAGAGAAAGGTCGTCCGAGAGTTTTAGAATTAAAACAATGGACGATCGGAAGAATGTCAGTGTTGGAGAAAGGATGTCTGTGGGCTCTTGAGTTAAAGCGGTGGACGACCAAAGTAATGATAGAAGAATGAAAGGTCGACCGAAGATGAAGAGTGGACGACCGATAGATTTCAGACGAAGACAAAGGTCGTCCGAGAGCCTTGGAGGTAAGGCAAGTGGGCGACCGAAAGAATGTATGAGCTGAGGCGAAGTTATGAGCAGACGTCTGAAGGACCAACAGATGACCTATGAAGTTCATATGGAGACAAACGATCGTCCGAGAGCTGATCAGGCAAAGTAGCGGTCAATCAATATATCTGATAGAAGAAGCAAACGACATCCAAAGAATCTGAGTGTTGTCAGAGTACGCCAAAGAGTGTTAGAAGAATGAAGCGAACGCCCGAGGAACTCAGTGAAGAAGGAAGCGGATGATCGTAGTACGTCAATTGAAGAGCAAAGGACGTCCGAGGGATTCAAAGAGAATCAGCAGATGACTAAAGAAAAGTTGAAGAATAAAATACAAACCAAGTCGGGCGACCGAAGGATCAACGGACAACCGAAGTAGCTTGACATAGGATTTTAACTGGAGCAAAGGGCGTCCGAGAGATTGGTATGTAATCAGCGGACGACCAGAGTAGAGTTGAAGATCAAAGTACAAGTCAAGTCGGGCAACCGAAGAATCAGCGGGATGACCAGCTTGACATATGATTTCAACTAGAGCAAAGGGCGCCCGAGAGATTGGTGTACAATCAGCGGACGATCAGAGAATAGTTGAAGATCTAAGCACAAGTCAAGATCGGACGATCAAAGGATTGACGAGCGACCAAAGAAGCTTGACGAAGGGACAAAGGCTAAAGCTTTGAACTGCGGACGTCCGAAAGGTGAACGATGGACGACCGAAGTACCAGATGGCAGTTCAATGGATGACTTCACTAGAGCAGGACGATCGACCGAAGCAAAGGAAGCAGACGACCGAGGGGTAGGTGAAGGGTACTGTACTTGCATTAACGTCTAATTTTTTGAGAGAGATTATGTCGTTAGTGTAGAGTATAAATTGTAGTCCCAAGAGTCTTGGGAAGTAACTTTGGCAAAATTGCTTAGTGAACTTGAGAGCTTGTGTGAAAAAACCTTAGTTCCTCCTTCTAAGATTTTGTGTGTCGAATCTAGAATAGAAGGAAGTTAAAGTGTGCGTTCAAGATTGAACAATTGTAAGGGGTTGTCTCNGTTTACCTTAGGTGAGGGACAGTATACCTCTAGACCTCCTCTTTTCAATGCATCTAACTTCTCTTATTGGAAGATTAGATTGTAAGCCTATGTATATTCCATGGACAGTGACATTTGGGATGTCATTGAAAAATGTTTTGATACACCTACTAGAATTGTAAATAGTGTACATGTTCCTCTTTCTAACAATGAACTAGACTCTACAACTAAGAACCTAATTAAATTAGATTGGAAAGCTAATAATGTTTTTTTATTGTGCACTAGATCAAACCGAATTCAATAGAATATCTTCATATACTAGTGCCAATAAAATTTGGAAAAAGCTCATAGTTACTCATGAAGGAACTGAAAATGTTAAAGAATCAAAATTAAATATTTTACATCATCAATATGATTCTTTTAAAACGAAGCATGATGAATCTATTAATAGCATGTTAGTTCGCTTCAATGATATTGTGAATGTGTTAGCTACTTTGGGCGACCCAAGATCTAATGATCAAAAAGTTAAAAAGTTTCTCAGGTCTTTAACTTCAAAATGGCATATGAAGAGGACTGTGGTTGAAGGACAGGATCTGAACAAACTAGACTTTGATGATCTCATAGGATCCCTCCTGACCTATGAGATGTCGCTTGAAGAAGAAAAAGAAGAAGCAAACTTAAGAAAAAGGATCCTAGCTCTAAAGTCTAATAAAATTGAGAGTGAAGATGAGCTTGAAGAGTTTGAGGAGAGTGATGCAGATTTCAATGAGAAAAAGCTGGCCCTATATACAAAGAAGTTCAAAAAATTCATGAAGATTTCTCAGAAGAAAAGAGAATTAAAGAAAAAGGGACCAACTGACAAGTCGAGAATGAAATGCTATGAATGCAATAAGCTTGGATACTACAAGAGTGAGTGTCCTACACTGAATAGGAAGAATAAAGAGAAGAGTTCCTCAGACTATAAGACGAAGAAGACACTTGAAGTCACTTGGGATGATTCAAGTGATGAAGACAATGAAGCTGAAGGAGCATCTTCAGAGAAGGAAGAAGAAGCATTACTTTGTCTCATGGCAAATGATGAGGTATCTTCTTCTCACTCAAACGATATTGATAGTGATAATGATGAATGCGAATAAGATATTATTTTTGATATGCACAAAGAATTCAACATTATGATTAGAAAATATTCTATCTTGAAAAGAAAAAAATAATAATCTTGTTCAAGAGAATAATAAGTTGAAGAAAAATAATGCTGACTTTGAAAAAAAAATATGATTTGAATGCTCAAGTAGTAACTAATAATGATAACTTAGAAAAACATATTGAAACTATAAATTCTTTGAAATCAGAATTGTTTGATATTAAGAATAAATTCGAAACATTCTCGTATGGAGGAAAAATACTAGATGTCATGTTATCTCAACATAAAAGTCCCTTAAATAAGAAAGGACTAGGCTTTGACTCTTTTAGTGATCATATATCTCAAAAAACTACTTTTATAAAAGCTTCACATTCTTTTGATCCAAAGTTGCTAGTACTTCTATTTGTTTAAATGAATCTAAAATTGCTTCTACTAGCTCTAAAGCTAAAGATAAAAATATTGTAAATTTTAAAGCTAAAACTGTCATAAGCACTAAGCCTGTTATTGATGGATAAAAATACTAGGCTGTCATAAAAAAGAAATGCAAATGTTAGATATAGGAATGTTGTAATTAAGCAAAAGCAAAGGAATTATGCTTTCATGTACCATAGAAATATTAAATCTGCTCACATGCATACTATTAGAAACGGCTATGTACATTCTTACTCTTATATCACTCCTGTAAACATAAATAACATTCCTGTTAAACAAAAAATTTTGCACACTAACATAAATCCACAGTCTATAAAAATGCATAACATAAAATCCTATGGTCATCATAGCTGTAAGAAAATATATGCAAAGAATGCTACATGCTTCTGTTGTAATCGTTTAGGACACTATAGCTCTGAATGTAAAGCTAGAAGGAGCTTTTATTCCAATGTTAGACAAATCTGAGTTCCTAAGGAAACTTTCAACACTAACACCTATGGACCCAAAGTATTTTGGGTGCCAAAGATATAAATTCTGTGCTGTTCTAATAGGGTGCTAAAAGAAGCAAAGAAAAATCAACAAGATGGTACCTTGACAGTGGTGCTCAAGACATATGAATGGAAATGAAGAAAACTTCTTGAGCATAATAAAAACACAAAGTGTAAGAGTAACTTTTGGGGATAACAACCAAGGAAAAATTCTTGGTAAATATAACAATGGAAAACTTGGTAATGTAGTTATAGAGAATGTTTGGCTAGTAGAGAACCTAAAATATAACCTGTTAAGTATCAGTCAACTGTGTGATAAAAACTATATTGTTAAGTTTGAACAAAACAAATGCTTAATATGTGATAACACTGAAAATTTTTTGCATATGAGATTAAGACATCAAAATGTATATGTGATTGATTTTGATGATTTGCCTAATCACAAATGCTTAAATGTTATGCATGATAAAATAGAATTATGGCATAATAGATTATGACATTTGAACTATAAAGTAATGCATAAATTAGTGAAACATAATCTTGCTAGAGGTTTGCCCAAAAACAAAAATGAGAAGAAATCTTTTTGTTCTTCATGTCAAAAGGACAAACAACATAGGGCATCCTTTAAATCAAAAAAATGAGATTTCAACAAATAGACCTCTTCAATTAATACATATTGATTTATTTGGTCCAATTTGTACACCAGCCTTGGTAGTAAGAAATATGTGTGTGTAATTATAGATGACTACTCTAGATTCACATGGACTTTGTTTCTTGCACATAAACATGAAACTTTTGATATGTTTATTATTTTTGCGAATAAGATTCAAAATGAAGTGAATCTGAAA
The DNA here is from genome assembly GCA_001647135.1 of Pontederia paniculata. Classification (NCBI taxonomy): domain Eukaryota; kingdom Viridiplantae; phylum Streptophyta; class Magnoliopsida; order Commelinales; family Pontederiaceae; genus Pontederia; species Pontederia paniculata. The sequence goes on from LTAE01000829.1 coordinate 51,557, forward strand.
ATTTTCAAAATCCGGACTGATCATGGAGGTGAATTTGAAAACTTAAGGTTTGAAGAAATCTGTAAGAAACATGGAATTCTTCATCAATTCTCAACACCAAAAACTCCACAACAAAATGGAGTAGTTGAGAGGAAGAATATAACCTTAATTAAAACGGCTAGGACTTTGCTTAGTGAAAGCAAGCTGTCAACACTTCTTGTTATATTCATAATAGAGTGTTAATTAGACTTTTGGAGAAAAAAACCTATTTTGGAATGATGTATGACAAAAGATCAAACATTTCATACTTTAAAGTATTTGAGTGCAAATGCTTTGTTTTAAGAACCTTGGATAAACTAGGAAAATTTGATGAAAAGAGTGATGATGCATTCTTTCTAGGATACTCAAATCTTAGCAAATCTTATAAAGTGTACAACAAAAGAACACTAGTGGTTGAGGAATCAATACATGTCACCTTCAATGATAATGACAATGCCCTTGATCAATTTGAGAAATTTGAGATCATAGAAGAAGACAATAAAGGTGATCATGACCTAGATGAGTTAACTCGTAAGGAGGAAGACTCCCAACCTATTGAAATCATAACTAATGAAATTGCTGTGGTAGATGAGGAAAACCCACAAGGAATTGAACTAGAAATAGAACTACCTCCCACTGAACAAAATGATTGGAGACAAATATCTTCACACCCCTTAGAAAATATTATTGGAGATATAAATGAAGGGATGAGAACAAGAAAGTCATTAAGAAACTTTTGTGCTTTCTCTGTCTTTCTATCTCAAATAGAACCCAAGACCATAGATGATGCATTGGCTGATCCAAACTGGATGAATGCCATGCATGAAGAGCTAAATAATTTTGAGAGAAATCAAGTTTGGCATTTGATTAAGAGACCTAAGGATCATCTCATAGTTGGGACAAAATGGATCTTCAAAAATAAACTTAGATGAAACGGGAGTTGTAGTTAAGAACAAAGTTAGACTAGTTGCAAAAGGATACTCTCAAATTGAAGGAATTGACTTTGATGAAACTATTTGCACCAATTGCTCGGTTAGAGGCAATAAGGATTCTTTTAGCATTTGCTTGCTTCAAGAATTTCAAGCCATTTCAAATGGATGTGAAATTAACATTTCTAAATGGATACATAAATGGAGAAGTTTATGTAGAACAACCTCCATAGTTTGAGAGTTCAAAACACCCAAATTATGTGTTTAAGCTTTCTAAGGCACTATATGGGTTAAAGCGAGCTCCTAAAGCTTGGTATGAAAGATTAAGCTCATTCGTTCTTGAAAATAAGTTTTCAAAAGGAAAAGTGTTGTGCATATTTATGTGGATGACATTATCTATGGATCCACAAATTCTCAAATGTGTAAAGATTTTGAAACTCTCATGCATAAAGAGTTTGAGATGAGCTTAGTAGGAGAGTTAACTTATTTCCTTGGCTTTCAAGTTGAAGAATCTAAAAATGAAATTTTTCTGAACCAAGGGAAATATACAAAGGAGTTACTTGAGAGATTTGAGATGGAAGATTGTAAGCCTAGCTCTACTCCCATGAGCACTCTCACTAAAGTCGATAATGATGAGAAAGGGAAGAGTGTGGATCAGAAATTATATAGAGAAATGATTGGAAGTCTTCTATACTTGACTGCCTCTAGACTAGACATTATATTTAGTGTATGTCTATGTGCCAGATTTCAGGCCAATCCTAAGGATTCTCACTTGACTGTCACCAAAAGAATTCTGAGGTATCTTAAAAATACTCCAAACTTAGATTTGTGGTATGACAAAAATTCCTTATTTGACCTTCATGCCTACACTAATTCTGATTTTGTTGGATGTAGAGTAGATAGAAAGAGAACTAATGATATGTGTTGTTTCTTTGGTAGCTCACTAATATCTTGGGCCAGTAAGAAACAGAACTCAATTGCATTGTCCACAACTGAAGCTTAATATATAGCTGTTGGAAGTTGTTGTGCTCAACTGCTATGGATGAAACAACAACTCCTAAATTATGGCATAACGATTGAAACTATACCATTAAAGTGTGATAATACTAGTGCAATAGAAATGACCAAGAACGCTGTGCAACACTAAAGAACCAAACACATTGACTTAATGTATCATTTCATTAGAGAATATGTATTACCCAAAACCATATCTATAGAACATGTCCCAACTGAGAGACAGTTAACCAACATATTCACAAAACCCTTGGGAGGAGGTTTAACATGTTAAAAAGAGAAATTGGAATGTTGAACTTAGGAATTTAACAAACAACTTAACCTATTGGTGACTTGCTTATGTGAGTATCACTTATTAATAAAGTTATAAATTGATTGTATTGCACAACACATACATGAAAAAATTTTATTTTCTCCTAGATATCTATCTTAAGTCGAGATATAAAGGACCTTGAATAGTAAATGATAAGGTGATTAAGTATCAGGTTTACTTCGGACGACCACTCCCCACACTTCGAACGTCTGAAACACATTGTTGATATCTAGTGATCCAAACTTGCTTGCTGAGCAAGATGAAGGAATCAACATTCTAATGGAAGAAGCGGTGAGCAAGATACTAGAAGAAACAACAAAGATTACTAAGGATATAGCTGGGGTGTCAACAAACTCTTCTCCTGAAAAGAAGTTTGGAAAAATCTTCAAGAGAAAGAAGAAGTATAAAGACCAAGAGAAATAGATAGACAAATTTTGTGTTGTTAACAAGTCATGTGTCTGAAAACACTTTGAGTCTGAATGATTGTAATGAATGATATTTTTCTTTCTATGACATTTTGTTTTTCAAAAATGAAATGAACATGTTTGTGAATTTTGTCTTACAAAGGTATTTTTTTCTGAAGTATGCTTCCCAATGAAAAGTGCTAAATAAACTGCAAAGTATCTCTGAGTTACATGCCTTGAATATATGCATGAGTTAAGGAGGAGAATTATCTGAAAATAAGAGATATGTGATTAAGCGGGAGCATTTTTGGTTAGTTGAATTTCTGTATGATTTTTCTGTTTTTAACTAACCATAAGTTCACTCCTCATAAATTTGTAATCATTAAAAAGGGGGAGATTGTTGAATCTAGGATCCCGAGATTATTTGTATAATCACAAATTTGTAAGGAAGCTTAGTTTGTACTAATGAACATTTTGATTTGATTTATGAAAGACAAGATTTTTTTGTTCAGAAAGTGATAGATCGACCGAGGTTGAAGAACAGACGACTTATGCACAGAGAAGACATAAAGGAAAAATCCTAAGTGTGCAGCGGTCGTCCAAAGAATATGAAATGATCGACCAATGTGAAGAACAAAGACTAAAGAAATAGAACCAAGTACTGAGCGGTCGATCGATGATGATTGATGGACGACCGAAGGCAAGGTTGAATAGGAAAGGTCGCCCGATGTAGATAGTGGGCGACCGAAGGTTCGAAGTCAATAGTACTAAGGTTGAAGAACGGGCGCTCCAAGGTGAAGATGATGCCCTATGATGCAGAGTCGACACTGATACGGCTAAGGAAGGAAAGGTCGTCCGAAGTTGGCCAATGGACGACCAAAGAACATCCAGACAAAGAGAAAGGTCGTCCGAGAGTTTTAGAATTAAAACAGTGGACGTCCGGAAGAATGTCAGTGTTGGAGAAAGGACGTCCGTGGGCTCTTGAGTTAAAGCGGTGGACGACCAAAGTAGTGATAGAAGAATGAAAGGTCGACCGAAGGTGAAGAGTGGACGATCGATATATTTCAGATGAAGACAAATGTCATCCGAGAGCCTTGGAGGTAAGGCAAGTGGGCGACCGGAAGAATGTATGAGCTGAGGAGAAGTTATGAGTACGTCCGAAGGACAAGTGTATGACCTATGAAGTTCATATGGAGACAAACGATCGTCCGAGAGCTGATCAGGCAAAGCAGCGGTCGACCAGTATATCTGACAAAAGAAGCAAAAGACGTCCAAAGAATCTGAGTGTTATTAGAGGATGCTCAAAGAGTGTTAGAAGAAAGAAGCGGACGTCCGAGGAACTCAGTAAAGAAGAAAACGGACGACCGTAGTACGTCAACTGAAGAGCAAAGGACGTCCGAGGGATTAAGAGAGAATCAACAGACGACCAAAGGAAAGTTGAAGAATAAAGTACAAGTCAAGTCGGGCGACCGAAGGATCAACGGACGACCGAAGTAGCTTGACATAGGATTTCAACTAGAGCAAAGGGCGTCCAAGAGACTGGTGTGCAATTAGCGGACGACCAAATTAGAGTTGAAGATCAAAGTACAAGTCAAGTCGAGCGACCGAAGAATCAACGGATGACCAAAGTAGCTTGACATAGGATTTCAACTAGAGCAAAGGACGCCCGAGAGATTGGTGTACAATCATCGGACGACCAGAGTAGAGTTTGAAGATCTAAGCACAAGTCAAGATCGGACGATCAAAGAATTGTCGGGCGATCGAAGAAGCTTGACGAAGGGACAAAGGCTAAAGCTTTGAACTGCAGACGTCCGAAAGGTGAACGGTGGACGACCGAAGCACCGGACGACAATTCAATGGATGACTTCACCAGAGCAGCGGTCGACCGAAGCAAAGGGAGTATACGACCGAGGGGTAGGTGAAGGGTACTGTACTTGCATTAATGGCTAGTTTTCTGAGAAAGAGATTATGTCGTTAGTGCAGAGTATAAATTGTAATCCGAAGAGTCTTGGGAAGTAACTTTGGCAAAATTGCTTAGTGAACTTGAGAGCTTGAGTGAAAAAGCCTTAGTTTCTCCTTCTGAGATATTTCGAGTATCGAATCTAGAATAGAAGGAAGTTAAAGTGTGCATTCAAGATTGAACAATCGTAAGAGGTTGTCTCCTTGTCCTTGAGAGAAAGAAAGAAGAAAAAGAAGGTGTAAGGGAGCCTTCGCCCTAGAAGAAGGAATTTAGTGATCTCCGAAGGTCTCGAGCTCGAGAAGATTGGAGCGGGTACATAGACCAAGAGTTCGGCTGAACCTCGTCAACAAACATATGTTTGTTTGTCTCTCTTCTTTATTTGCATTTACATTTGTGTGCTTCCACTAAGATAACTAATTTAGATAGCTGAAATTTTTAATACACCAATTCACCCTCCTCTTGGTGCCATCTAGATCCTACAGTATGATGATGAAGTCTACATTATAAGTTATTTAACTCTTTAAACCATCATGATATTTTGATTTATTATGAAAAAATGAGCCAATAATATGCAAATGAATTCATTGTTTGATGCAAAAGAATTTTTTTGCAATTGTTAAATTAATCATGAATGAAATCGATTTTTTTAGTGCTGGATAACATCTCAAGATGACATTAATATTTGTTCAGAAATAGAGATAAAAGAATTTGTACCAAAAGATAGACAAGAGAATGATGATAATGCAAATAATACAACATTCACTTCCTTGGAAAAAAATTCTTGGAAATGAAAATGTTTGTCTCATCCAAAAGAAATAAAATAAAACATAAAAAATTTGGACAAATTTCAAATAAGTTGTTGGTTTAGATGGTACAAGAAAAGCATTTTGTTTTCACTGTAAGTTTCGCCCTAGAAGAAGGAATTTAGTGATCTCTGGAGGTCTCGAGCTAGAGAAGACCAGAGCGGTAACGTAGGCCAAGAGTTCGGCTGAACCTCGTCAACAAACCTATGTTTGTTTGTCTCTCTTCTTTATTTGCATTTGCATTTGTGTGCTTCCACTAAGATAACTAATTTAGATAGCTGAAATTTTTAATACACCAATTCACCCCCCTCTTGGTGCCATCTAGATCTTATAGTATGATGATGAAGTCTACCTTATAAGTTATTTAACTCTTTAAACCATCATGATATTTTGATTTATTATGAAAAAACGAGCCAATAATATGCAAATGAATTCATTGTTTGATGCAAAAGAATTTTTTTTCAATTGTTAAATTAATCATGAATGAAATTGATCTTTTTTTAGTGCAGGATGACATCTTAAGATGACATTAATATTTGTTCAGAAATAGAGATAAAAGAGTTTGTACCAAAAGATAGACAAGAGAATGATGATAATGCCAATAATACAACATTCACTTCCTTGGAAAAAAAAATCTTGAAAATGAAAATGTTTGTCTCATCCAAAAGAAACAAAATAAAAGATAAAAAATTTGGACAAATTTCAAAGAAGTTGTTGGTTTAGATGGTACAAGAAAAGCATTTTGTTTTCACTCTAAGAGCACATTGTTTATGTATAGGTGGTATAGAAGCCAACACCAATGCTCCATTGCAACATATGAACAAATGCACAGAAAGAAAGAAGTTCTTGGCCAATAAAAAGAGAAAGCAAACAATAATACCATTTCAACCATCTGGAAATGCATGCATTTTACAACATATTTTAGGGTTTGCATTAGACATTATTCTGAGTCATTTACATATTGCATGCATCTATTTTCTATTTTATTTGATTATATTCTTCCAAGTCCGAAATCTACTTTTGTTTGGTGTATTCTGTAGGAAATCACATGGAAAGGTGGAAGAAATATCGAAATCAATAGAATATTGCAAAGGGACGTGCTCGGGAGGAAGAAATCAATACCCTGCAGCCATCACGGGCCGTGACCACTCGTTACGGGCCATGATGCATCAGTATTAGTAGCAGTGATCCGATTTGGTGCCGCAGATTCTCATATTTTGACGGGCCGTGACAGATGGTCACGGGCCGTTATAGTGCACATCACGATCGTGACATGCAATCACGACCTATGCCGAAGCGCTGCTGCTACAACTCAAGACCATTAGGGGCCGTTACTTCTAGTTACGTGCCGTGAAGGGTGATATTACGGAGCGCAACTTCATATGACGACGTCAACAGGAGCAGCGGATGCACAAGTCCAGAAGTGTTACGGGCCGTGATATACAGTTACGAGCCGTAAGTTAGAAAAACCCGAGATGCCGAACTGTCCAAAGCCCGAGTTACGAGCCGTTATGTACCATCACAGGCCGTGACGATCCTGAGGAATCATGCAGACATCTTAACTTACGGGTCGTGAGATACTGTCACGGGCCGTGATGAAGTTACACAAATCTATTTATTCGTGATTTCAAGATGATTCAACGACAAAAAAGATTCCTATTCGTTCAGAGACTTTGGAGATGTGATTTGGATGATATTTGATCGAGTTGAGAAGAGTTTATCACAACCCTTGATCGCAAAGAGAGAATTTAATCACGAAGCCAACATCCAACCCTAGGAAACCCTAGGGTATATAAAGACCGTCTTACCTAAGAGGGGGATGCTGGGAGCCGTCAACATACACTTTGAAGCCAGAGAACAAGGATTACTCCTGAAGGGTTGCTGGACAAGGAAGAGTTGATCATCCGTGAAGGAGTCGATTCGGAGTTGTTCACTTTCCAAAGAAGAGTATTCCATGTTCCATCTATCGTTGGGATGAACTATCTATTATAGTTTTCTGTAATTTATCTTAGGAAGAATTTGTTTTATTATATTTTGGATGATTATATATTTTCCCAGACTTGTTATCGAGATTTATATTTGCTTTTCAAATCATGTTTGCATAAGTTTAATTTTTGTATTAATCATTAACTGTGTAGTGTGATTAATTCGTTTGCAATACATGACATGTTATTTTGATTCGTTAAGGATAGAATAAGGTGTGGTCAATTAGGTTAACCCGTGAAGGGTGGTTTAATAGTTTAGGAATAATTCGTATGACATTCTGTGATCTAAATCTGAGAGGTAAAACCGTTAAGGAATGCTTGTTAGATGATGATTATTTGAATAGTTGATTGATCTGTTAAGGAGAATCATACTTAGGTATATTCCTAATCCATCTGAAAGAAAGTATTAAAATTCTGCATGTGTAAGTGTTTCTATGAGAACTATCGGTGCTTATATGTTCCATGCTTCATCTAGGCCCTAGTCATCAATCATTATCATTGTAAATATCATTTTTACCTTAGTTTTACTTTTCTGTTTCTGAAACCAAATCAACCTAAAATCCAATGTTGTCTCCTATTAACCTCTAGGATTAGATTGTTACTTAGTTCCTCATGGGTTCGACACTCTATTCTTTCACTTTATTACTTGTTCGACTAGTGCACTTGCTAGCATTTGAATTTGCGTGTTCAGCATTTTTCGCATCAAGTTTTTGGCGCCGTTGCCAGGGAACTATTTTTAATTATTCTAATCTTATGTTACTTTGAGACTTTTTCTTTTATTTTCTGTTTTCTCTAATGTTGTGTAACCTTTTCAGGAATCAATTTCTGCACACAACTTGATCTTCAAGCACACATCATCTACCCTCAATGGCAAAGAAGAAAGCAAATTCTACCAATCAACAAAGTGAGGAGAACGAAAAAGCTGGAATGCAAGATGGAATCCAGACCGAGGCAACATCGATTAATCCTCAACAAGATCAAACAAAATATCAATTCAGAGATCCGCCTGTAATTATTACTACCATGATGAGTTCTATGTTGAAGAAACTCTCTATGCAGCAGGATTAAATCTCAAATTTGGAGAGTCGGACATCAAATTTAAGACAACAAAATATAACCATGAATGATGTCAAGAGATTACCAGCACATAAGAGCAGCCTTAAGGAGATGGTTGGCAAGTTCATTACAACAATTGAAAGAAGATTAACATTGCAAGACCAACTAATCCAAAATCTGGATTCAGAGCTGAGAGATCTGAAAAACATAAATGAAAATAATGAAGTGGTCCAACAACTTGAGTGTAGACTTAGATTCGATGACTTAGAAGCACAACTACATGCATTAGAAAACCAGGTTGCGCAACTGAATTCTCAACATTCTAATTCTGAGAAGAACATCGAGGAGAACTTACCAGTCATTATATGTCCATGCCATTATTCACACAAAGGAAGATGGTGGCCTAAAAGAAAATATCTCAGAAAGACATGGACTACCGAATGGCGTGTCAAAGAGACAAGTGAATACACGATTGAAGATGTGAAAGTCAAAAGGAAGAGCTCTTCTTTTGATTATCCTATTACTTTAACTTCAGTGTCTCAAATTCAGACACCAAAATTTTTGCATCAACAACCAAATTTCTGCCACTATAGCTCCAGAGAATACCAACTAAGGATCCACCGGAGTCATCAAAGCAACAATCACCAAACAAAGCCAAGGAATTACCAAAGTGCAGACCAACAATAATGTTGCAATGGCGACCAAGAAGCCTCTTATTGAGACAAGATCAGCAAAGCACAAACCACAATTTTGTCCAGAGAATGCCGCTGGATTTAAAGGCCCAACAATTAGAGACAAAGGAAAAGCCATTGATATAACCGATGGAAGTTCTGATTGTGTTTGCTGAAATTCACCATGACGAGAATCAACGATGACATCACATTCCTGATGAGATTGTTACTTATTGATTAATGCATACCATTATGATTTCATCTCAGCATACACCGATGCAAGTCAAGCTAAAGACTATAAATTCGAACTACTCTCCTTAAACCCTATTTTTTTCTTTTTTTAGTTAGATTTCTCTTTCTTGATATTAGATTTATCTTTTTCCTATTTTAGTCCCGGTCATATAGGCGTCTGGTTGCCTTTGAACCTGCCTTCAAATTGATTCACTAGTCCCCTCTATCATCACGGGCCGTTACAAACCATAACGGGTCGTGAGACCCTATGTCAAGCCCCGTTAGAATTGATCACGGTCCGCAACAAAATTCCAGCAGCACTCCAACTCCATCATCACGGCCCGTGACTCCTACAGACCGAAGCCCCAATTCGAGTTTACGAGCCATGATACCTCATCACGAGCTCGACAGTGCCATTTCTGCAGACTGCAACAATGTCACGACCCGTGACGGACTATTACGAGTCGTAAGTTACCTCCAGCAGGCAATCACCACCTGAATTCACCCGACCTATGGCCCGTTACAATTAATCACGACCTTTTGGACCCTTCATGAGTTCCATCATGGGTCGTAATGCCAATAACGGTCCGTAACGCCATCTCCCAATTGCAACACCTGAAGTGCCCGACTTTACGGCCTGTAAACAATCTCGACCCACAAATTTCCAAACATTACGGTTCGTTACATACATAACGGGCCGTGATCTACCTACAATTGCCGTTACCCAACTTTTAAACCGTCCCGTCCCTAGTAGTCCCGCAACCATCGACATCACGCCCTCTATACTAACCTTACATGCAGGATGCCCTTCATCGAAGTCTTGGCTCAACTGCACTCCGGCGATTCCTGTCCGGCACTCTACAAACTTGCTTCAGCGGCCCTCCCATCGCCATCAAGCGTCATTCATCATCACGGGCCGCAACCCGTGTTATGCCTCGTAAGTTTTCAGGAAGCCAGCTGCAGCCGCGCCCGTCACGCCCCGCGACGTCCATTCACGAGCCACAATATACTGCATAACGGGTCGTAAGTGTCTATAACGACCCGTGAAGTCGCAACAGGTCGCGAAAACGATCCTGCCTAGGCCATTACAATGCCTCACGGACCGCGACTCTGAACATCATGACCCGTAAACGAACATAACGGCCCGTGATGTATCAAGCAAGTCCAGCTGCCTCGGTCGTTTACAGCACGCTTCGCGAATCATAGCATCACTGCCCATAACCTCTCTTTACGGCACGTGATGGTTCTATGGTCAGTTCGAGCCGCCCAACGCGCACAATACTGCAACGCCAAGCTCCAGAGCCTTCACATCGGGCAACATCAGAGACATCCGACATCGCCAGGAAAGGCCAAAGAATATGGTCCGACGCATACACGACGATCATATGGACCAGGGACTGGAGCATTGCTATTTTATCCTCAACCACCACCGCCGACACCATCTCAAGAGTAGACCAGGTCGTATTTATTCTTCTTGGACCTTCTATATTGTTATTTTCATACACTTTGTTCTTTCCTTTTGGTTTGAGCCTAAACATTGAGGACAGTGTTCGGTTTAAGCTTGGGGTAGTGCATTATCATGCATCATATTTGCTTATGTTCTGCATATTTGCTTTATGTACTGCATATTTGCTTAGTGCTTTGTTATCATCTTGTATTGCATGATTGTCATATCAATGAAAAAAATCCAGAAAAATTGAAAAAATTGAAAATCCAAAATATCATATTTTCGCATGCTTTGTAATGTTAACTTTCTGAGAATAATATTAAGAGACATCTTGTAGATAGCAAAATTTTAATGCCTTAAGTTTCTCTCTTATCGCCTGAATTTTGGAAAAATATGGATTAGAGATTGTTGCCAAATAGAATCTTAGTTACTTAGACTACAATTTCTTGTTTATGTCTTCATGTCCTTTGTATTATTTGATAATAAATACTTCTTTACTGAACCATTAAGTATATGTTGAGCTTATTACAACAAATAACTATATGTATATGATTGAAGTTATTTAATGTTAAGTTGTGACGTGTTATCCGGAACCTTGGAGGGTTTGAGTTATTAGATTCGTAGGGGTTCTTGCCTGGTGACCTGAGGCCATATGGTCAGGGATCCATCAATCAAAAGCCCGCTACATGGAGCTCCTTATGCAAAATGGAGCACATTAACAACAATTCACTATTATGATTTGAACCTTAACTCAGAACCTGGGAGAGTTCGGGCAAGTAAGCTCGAGGGGTG
>LTAE01000830.1:0-28666 GCA_001647135.1 Pontederia paniculata
ATATATATACTCCACATATTCTTTATTTCCATATATATATAAGGTAAGAATATAGGACCCAGAGGTGATTTGTGCCCAATTTTAATTTAATATTTTTATTAAATTTATGTACTCTTTGCAATATCAAACATATGGTGTAACACCTAGAGAAGCACACTCCACCACGTGGCAGAATACCCTTCTGAGAGTGCTACGCGTACATCATACTATAACTTGACTTTAGATTCAACAAAATGCAGAAAAATAGAAAACTTTTAAGAACTCTTTTCATAAAATAAAATAATGAGGAATTCATATCATAAAATAAATTGTCTTAAAGGTCCAACAGTACAACTCGATAGAAAAGATTAAAAGAAGAGACACTAAGGATCACTAAGTCATGCACAATATCAGACACCACGAGCATCTATCACTGCATGCACCATCAGCCACCACCTATGTGGATCACTCACTTTCAGAATCCAAAGCAAGGGGAGAAATATCCACCATGAACTATAACAGCTAGTAAAACATAATAGATAAACATGATAATAAATAAAATACAGAAATAAGCTAATGACTATAAAGTCAAAATATCAATTATTCTTCTCTTTTAATACTTAACTTTCTTTCATTTATTATTTATCTTTCATTATATTTAGCTTGCTTACTTTCTTCGTCTTATACATACTTAATTTCATCATTTTTACATATTTATTTTCATCATCTTTAACATACTTTCATACATCATATTTAACTTACTTTCATACATCATCTTTAACTTTACTTTCTTTTATAGGGAGTGAGATATGGCAGATAATCAAACATCAATCACTAAGAGCATACTTTATATAAGAAGTAAGCTAAGACCACATGTCAAAAATCAATTACTCCATGCATACTTATTTCTACTTAAGGAGTAAGCTATGATCAATACCAAACATTAATTACTCCACATCATCATCATCATCATCATACTTTCATTATTCATATTACTTTTCATCCATCAATCATGCTTTATCTTCTATCAATCAATCATAATCTTCTATCAATCATTATTAATCCTAAATTCTCTAATGCAACATAATAATATAATAATTAGACCAAGTGATTATCGTTGTTATATTTGACTTATCTCATTAGTGACTTTGAGAGTTGTTTTGATGACTTTGAATTCGCTCATGAGTCTTGGAGGTCTCGTCAATAGATCAGTGAGAGTGCATAAGTCACGATCGATAAAGATGTTCGAAAAATCATTTCATTGCAAGGTAAGGAGAAGCCAAGCAATAAGAACTGAGTGACAACTACCCTATCCATCCTATTTTTCAAAATATTGCCGCTCTCAAACTTTAACCATACATGACGACCTCATCATTTAATTAAAGTGAAGTATGTTTGGCCCTTATCTTGTCAACATATTAATCATAATAAATAATAAAAGAATTTATCATTATTATCGAGGGTTTTCAATAAAATAACTTAAAATAATTTAAATAACTTTTCATCAATCTATCATGACTCGTGAAGGGATCCTTTACGATAGTGACCGAAGGCTTCGTTCTTTCTTCCATCATCATGATTGTGACTTCATTCTTCACGGACGTGACCCTCAGGTTCATGGTCATGGTTGTAGGTCATCCTTCAATTTAATATTTCACGACTCGTCTTTCTCGGTTTCACAATCATGAAGCCCAACTTCACGGCTGTGATAACTAGCCCTTTTCTTCTATTTGTTTCATTCACGGGTGTGAGACAAACTTCACAGCCCGTGACATTTAGGTTCACAATTGTGAAGTCCAACTTCATAGGCGTGACTTTTCCTTCATCTCGTTCACGGGTGTGAACCGATCCTCATGACTCATATTGTTCAAGTTCATGGTTGTGAAATATGCCTTCATGGTCGTGACCAAGGCGTCTCAATCTTCATTTCTTTTGCGAGCGTGAGTCCACTTTCATGGCCCTTGTCGCTTGGATCACGATCATGAATTCAATCTTCATGACCGTGACCGTATGTTACTTTTCCTCTTCGTCTCCTTCACGGACGTGAAGGCCATATTCATGACCCGTGTTGACAATCACGAAATCCGAATTTACAATCGTGACTGATGTAGAAACTCATGGCAAAATAATTAAAATAATATTATTTTTAAGGTTAATCAACCATTAAACTATTCTTATCATCATAAATTATTATAACCATAGCATGCAACTTATTTAACATGAACAAATTTATCTAAAAGGATCCGCCTATTTACATATCGAATCTCCAAAGGTCTTTTGGGATTCATTCTACTTTAATCTTCACATTCTCCTTCTCCTCCACGTGCTGCTGTAAATTTTCTTTATGTTCTCCTAAGGATTTGACGTAGGTCTTAAGAGAGAAAAGAAAGAAAGAGTATAAGGAATTCTTACCTAAACACCTTGTGGGAAGAGAGAGAGAAGAGAGAGATGCTACGAAAATAAAATTATGAGGGTTTCTCTCTCCAGGTTTGTCTATATAGGGTTTGGTCTCCAAAGTTAATTCTAACTACAATTCTTATTTCTAACTCTTTCTCTAATATCCAACTTAATCTCTATTATTTAATTTAATTAGAGTCCAACTAATAAAATATTATTTATTAATTGAATTCAGATTTTGTAAAACTATGGATATTACATATGGACCTCTTTGAAATACAAAAAAATGCAGGTGAAAGTGGTCTCCAGCCAATCTGTACAAATGATATACTCATTATCAAGAAAATGAGTAATGGCATTTAAAAAAAATCAATTCAATCTTAATTGTCCACAATATCATCCGTCGCTACAATCGTCTTACTTTTACTTTGTTTTAGTTCGACTATGTATAAGTTTGCTTAGCAATTTTAAGAGCAAATTATTCTTGTCTGTTTGGATAGAAGAGGGGAATTAAAATATAATGAGGAGGGTAAAGAAAAGTAAAAAATATTTATCCTTTATTAAACTTCAATTCAAGATAAATATTTTTTAGTTAGTTAAAAGGAGATAGGGAATCAATTTTTTATTTTTCTCTAAAAAATATTATTATTCAAACAAGAATAATTTTTATTCTTCCCTTCATTAAGTGTATATGTAGAGTATTTGTTGTTCTCGATTATTTAATCAAGAAGTTTCTAATTCAATTCTATGGATGAGACTTGTGAACTAATTTATTTATAATTTATTTTTCTTTTCTTATTCAATTATATGGATGAGTCTCCTTTTGTAATTTAAAAAAAATCTACTCACAAATGGTGATTCGTTCATAGTAGGAAAATTCTCTTTGATAGCAAAGAATATGATCTGGATTTTTTTTGTTATAGTAATTTTTTAACCTTTTCTGATTCAGGAGAAATTTAAGACCTAGTAAATGATATAAAATAAAAAAACAAACGACTACAAGTAATTTCACCGGGAAAAATTGAAATTAAAATCTCATAATTTACTAACGACATTGCCATTGCATTATGTATATAATTCCTTCTTTTTATTTTTCCTTTTTTCCAAGAGGTTATTTAGCGGAAATCTACCAGATAGAGTTGCAGTTAAAAGTTGAAACACTTTTTACTATCATTAGTAATATGTTGTTGTTCAACCATGATCGTTCTTCATGTGTATCAGGGTTATAAAATCTAGACCGGACCGATTGGTCGGACCGGTCCAACCATTATCCGGCCCAAAAAATGCGTCATGGGAAACATTGAATCAGAGAGGCTTTTGAACCGATTCAGACCGATCAAACCCTATCAAAACCCAGGTTCGACTGACGAAACCGATGTTTTTGGTTGAACCGGGTGCATGAAAGAAAAAAATGGTTTATTTTTTCCCTAAAACCCTAAAAAATTGATACTTTACATAGAGGTCGACTACTCCCCTTGCCCTAGAACTAGAAGAGGACGATTAGAAAAGAGGTGGCACGACGATTAGGGATGTTCATTGGGTCGGATTGATCTGATGAACTCGGTGATCCGAACCGATCCAATCTCAATTGGGTCAGATCAGATAATTGATCGGGTCGAACCTGAACCGACCCCATCAAAACTCGATCACCAACGGGTCATGTATGTGTTTTAATTTTTCAAATCTGATCAACCCGATCCAACCTAATAACTCGAACTTTTATATATTTTTATTAAATTTAAACTAATTTATTCTTAATAAGCATTTTATATTACTTTAAAATTAAAATATATTAAAAAATTATACTTTATATCCTTTAAATCATTCCAAACCATTAAAAAATATGTTTCTTTCTTTTTTAAAATATAATTTATAAAAAATAACTAAAATATATAAAAAATTATCGGGTAAACTGATGTCCCGATTCGATTTGACCTGACCCAATGGAGTTCGGATTGGATCGAATTCAATGACTAATTTGTCATCAATCTTGCCCAACACAACCCGAACAAAATCAATCGGGTTGAGTTAGATTTGGAATCGGGTCGGATCAAACTCGACGTGAATACCCCTAGCGTCGACGATCAACAGTGATGGAAACCGGGGGCGATCGACGTGACGAGGACCAACACTCTTCACTCTTTACTTGGTTAGTCCTCTCTAAAGCTCCAACATCCAACCTCATGTCGACGACCTTCCCATGCGTGCATCTTTGTGTAATTGATTAAAGGTTAGAGTAATTGATTATATTGTTATGGATCATATGCTACTTTTTTAGGTTTCATTGTGTATTTAGTTCAATTTATGTTACTTTGTGATTTTGTGAAATTGATCAAATTCTAGTCATTTGTGTATCATATGTATCATTTTCGATTTTTTTTCACATGTAACATAAAATTCTAGTCATTAATATATTGTGAACTTATGAGTTGAGATAAAAAAAAATTGGAAAAAATGGAGGAACTTCCTATTTAAGTAGGGAGCACCATGCTACCTACATTTTTAACCATAGGATGTTTAATCTATGGTGACTTGATTTAGGAGAGAGAAAAAAGTAGGAGAGAGAAGATTTAATATCCACCGTAGATTTAACATCCTACGGATGAAGATGTAGATAACATTTTGCTCTCTACTTAGCTAGGGAGCACGTATATTAAATCCCAAAAAATTGTATGTGTTGTAACTTATGTGACTATCTTGTATTTTGTTTTTAACATATTAATTATTTTAAATATATTTATTATCAACCGGTTTGATCATTCGGTTCAAACGATCGGACCTAACCCGATGAGCTATCCGGGTCGGCATACGATCCGAATTTTACAATCTTGATATGTATTGTGCAGAGCTCTGCATTTGATCAGAAGTACTATGTATGTATTTCCTTGGATGTATTCATGATTGAATGACTACATGCAAAGTCTTGAAAATTGAGGCATCTTTGAGAAATGTCCTCTTCCATTTCATTTATCTTCAAGAAGTTGTATATGGATGATACAATGCATTGGTGTTGGAGTTCTATGCTCTCTCTCTCTCTCTCTCTCTCTCTCTCTCTCTCTCTCTCTCTCTCAGATCTTAGCAATTATTCATCACAGCCATACTGTGCAATCTCTCTAGATAAATGCTATGCCGGATATGTGGCTCGCCTTTATCTCAGCTACGTACCATACAGATGAACAGCAAGATGCATTTAAGGCTTCCAATGATTAAGCTACAGGAATGCACACTGTTCTTGTCTGATGTTCAAGTATGCATGCAGGACAAAAAGGACAGGAGCACACGGGACCATGGACGTTTGTGCTTTCAGTATTAAATTCACCATGTTGGGGGGCTGCTGATGATTAACATAGCTGAAGACAAAGCTAAATTTATGAAGCCATGAAGATTCATATCTCCAATCAATCTCAACATATTCTTATTTTCTAATAAGGTTTTGAGTATCTCTTCCTGATAAAAGAAGAACAAGAAACAGTATAATAATAATAATTCCAGCTGCTTCATGCATGACAGGTTTCTGTGCTAAAAGTTCAGTATCAAGCATAAGTTTGATTATGACACAAGTGAACCCATCAAGCAAAGAAAGATCAAGGTATAAGTCAGACTATGAAAGTTCTCAGCAAAAAAAGTATTATGATATAATGCGATAATCAAAGTTTAAGGGACATGAACTACTATCAATTCTACATCAAGATTATAGTATATAGGAGACAATGAAAGTTTTTAGTAATATAAACCACTATAATCCAAAACAAAATTATTCGAAAGCTTATGAGCATAAACAACTTACACACAGTATGCTGAGATCATGACATATGACCCAAATCCCAATTGTGATATTTGACTTGGTCATCCAGCATAAAATATAAATGATTCCTTCACTGTGCACAGTTTTGTTATAATTGGCAGGAAGGAGATTTCCTGTACACAGTTCTGTTCAATTATTTTGCTTAAATGTGGTTGATATTTCAGTGTTCCTTTGTCTTTGTGAGTAGGAGCTTTTTTTTTCACCATGTACTTCTGCTATGAACACTGTAAACATTTCTCATGGTTAAGTCAGACAATGAGAAATATACTTAATTGGCATCATTACAGACTGCAAAGTCTTCTTCTGTATTGTCACAGGTCATGGTACAATTCTATGTACTAATGTCTTCCCTGAGCACATGAATTAGCGAGTTTAATCGCATGATTTTAATCCAAGTGTGGCGCCTAAACAGTGTTCAGATAGTGCCATTGATGCAGACAAAGGTCCACATGCAACCTCCATGAGCCTCTCATTCTACCATAATTATTGGTGTGCAACCAACTTGTTGTGCCCCAGCAGCAATCACACAGTACACTAGAGACAAAGGCTCAGATGGTGCAAATCCACTGAATGCCGGCTGTTGGGCACCACAAGGGGCCACCGGAATCCGGCGGTGCCGATGATACAGGCACAGGATCACAGGAAACTTCTTCTTGGCAGGTCCTGCAGAATTAGGTTGCTCTATGTCAGCAGCACCTCAATTTTTTTTCTTAATTAATTATAGTCATGGATGATGAACTATACAAGGAAATTAGCAGATAATCTTCATGATTGATGCTGCCCCCTCTGCTGAAGCTCATGGTTAACTGTTTCAGTAATATGAATGTTAAGAAAAAAGTAGGAATGATTTAGCAAAAGAACTGAGGTATGGAGTTAAATATGTTGTCAGCAAAATCTTTGCTTGTGTAGATATGCTCTCTATTCTAGTTAAGTTTGGGTAATTAGTTGGTAACCATTATTATTGTAATTTATATTGGCTCATGAACACTTAACACAAAGAAAGACAATTAAACTCAAGGCCACTATCAGTTTATTTAAGAACTTCTATATAGAAAAATCTCTGTGTTTAGTTCATAGATATTTAACTACATAATGTATAATAAGAAAATAATTTCTAAAATGAAGAGTAATATTTACACAATAATACACATTCAAAATTCAAAACTATGATATGTTTATGATAGAAGACAGAGAGAGCCCACTACCATTTTGATAAGATGGCCAAAGTCATCACCTCTTGAGATATCATTTCTTCATGATTTGTCACTTTGTCACAGATGTGCTTTGGAACATTTTTTGTTCAGAAAAAATATCTAACTTGCAAATTAAATTGCTTATTGCAGTTGAAATATGCCACGAGTGTTACTAACTACCACATCTAAGCTTCATTCAATTATTCATGGACAAAAGTGCCTGGATCAGACATGTACTTTATTCTGAAATGAAGGGCTCAACAACACAAAACCTATATCTATCTTATCAGAATTGCTAGTAGGAGAATTGTGGAGTAAAGACAATAATATAATTAATGGACACTGCACAAATTGGACCACCAAACAAATGTATACAGTTGTATACAATAGGATTCCAGGTCAGGATCATGGGCTCTAGTCTGTATTCATTACATCATCTACTGAAAAAAGTTCTAGTTAATATAGGATTGACTATCATAAATCATAATGATCTAGCTGACCTCAATAAAATTATCAAACAATTTGGAACCTCATGTGGTTAGGATTGTAAATGATGAAGTAATCAGCAAGATCAAATTTTCTTTGATCCAATTTGCCATGCATGAAATAATTGTGTAGCATAAATAATTTGATTTATTTTTTTCTAATGCTTTGCTACTTTGTGTTGAGAAAATGTTGACAATTAACATAATTTTTTCTTGTTTCCTCTTCCAATGATTGGCTTGTAAGCTACATTTTGATGAATGAACAAGGACATACTGTGGGTGCTACTATTTTGTAACTCAAAAATAATAAAAAAAGTTCTTTTTTTTTGGGTTGGCGTCTGTATTACTTGAAACTAATCTCAGGTTGCTTAGAAGCTAAATCCACCAGCTGCTTATTTGTGCTCTTAATTAATCAAAATAAGTTGTCTCCTTCTCTTCACTTGTTTTTAAATATATTATTGGAGAATACAAAAGCTGACAAATTTGAAACCTATTTATCATCAACCTATATATTATATTTAAAAAAAAAGGACCTTTCCTTTTGAATATGGAACATGAAATATTTTCTTTTATTCTTTCTAGTGGCAACGAGAAAAAACAAAAGTTTGCATTTTTAACATATTTTTTTGTGAAACTGTATTCATTAATGTTTAATCTTAAAACGAAAAGAGAACAAGTAAAGATCTGTTCTTTCTTTTCTTTTTATCCTAATTTTACTGCAATCGCAAGCATCTTTCTGTTGTTCCATTTTTTTCGTCGACAGACTACCAACCAGACTGATAACTCCATCCCTCCATCTCAAAAACTTCTCCTTTCCTCTTCTTCTACTCTTCCTTGCTCCTAAAATAATAATGCCACATTGCTCCAATTCCCTCCCACGAACTGCTGCCTGTGAGCCCCCATTCCCTCCAAGCTTTTTTCCTTCCAAAGCTGCGACCTTTCCCCTGCTTGCGCCAGAAACGCGACCCCCCGCATTGGCTTCCTCCTTGTGATCCCAGCGGCGGCCCCATCGACCCCCGCACCAACCGCACACCCCTCATCATCATCATCTATTCCAACCAACCGCGCGATCTCTCTGTCGTTCTTTCTCTCCCTTCTCGCCTACTTCCTCACGGGGCCGTAGCTTTCTCGGACGCGTCCGGGGCTCGTGGGGGATCGTACGACTTGGCGCACTTGGCCCACGTCGTTTGGAGGAATGCGGGTATAAGTTGGCCGCGGGGGGTGGGAAGGTGATCGCTTTCGTCCTCACGGGCTGAGGATAACGGCGAAAGACGCGATCTTGTAGCTCCGGTGAGTCCCAAAATCTCGCCTTTCCCCACTTTCTTTATGCTGTGATCGGACTGCTGTGCAAGAAAGTTTCCATCTTTGTTGTGTTTACATACATTTGAATCGTTTGGCTTGGTGAATAGTAAGAGTGTAGTTGATTCTGATCGCTTTGTTTAATCTCTTTCCAAACCAGGGACTTTGGCAACAGAAGCATGTCAGCCAGTAACACCACCATTAGCCATCACCTTTCCCGGCAAGTTGGTCCTTTTGGCCTCAAGATATGGGAGGTAATTGGGATTAGCTTCGGTATTCTCATGTTCTGTGCTTTGCTCCTGCTAGTGATATATGTCACTGTTCGGAGCCAAAGAAGGTGCAAATGGGCTGCTGGTGACCTCCCTACTACTACTCAGATTCCTGCATTTTCGACTGAAATTAAGGAGGTGCATGTAGACCATAAATTTGTGCCACATGAAGGAGTTTATATTCTGATTCATGGAAATTCAGATGGAAAGGAGTCTGAAAATGGCATGGTTCAAGTGGCTTCCAGTGAATTCAGCAATGCAGATAGCAATGAAAATTTAGCCTTGTTTCGTTATGTCGATAAAGATGGTAACTCTCACCATGGAGAAGATGGTAGCAGGAAGTATGTTGATGCCATTGCCAGTGGATCACATCCAGCAGCACCTGTACCTTCTCCTTCAGCTATGACAGGCCTTCCAGAGTTGTCTCAGCCAGGCTGGGGCTACTGGTTTACCTTAAGGGAGTTGGAAACAGCAACCAACCATTTCTCGAAGGGTAGTATTATTGGGGAGGGTGGATATGGAATTGTTTACCAGGGCAAGCTGATGAATGGAACCCCAGTTGCAGTCAAGAGGCTTTTTAACAACTTGTAAGTCCATATGCACATTCATCCCACTAAAAGTTTCATGAATGTTACAGAGTAATGGATGCCTAAGTATCATTTGCATTCCTATTTTCTGTGCTTTGATGGAATCCTTTGTTTGCTTGTGAATGCTAGAGGACAAGCAGAGAAGGAATTCAGGGTGGAAGTTGAGGCGATCGGTCATGTTCGTCACAAGAATTTAGTTCGGCTGCTTGGATACTGTGTTGAGGGAACTGAAAGGTGCACACTCTTTCCTTCTCCAACTTTTCTAGCATAGAGTCACTATAAAATATAGAGGCTAGCAATGTAGAAGTTATGCATATACCAAGTAGACCCTCAACATTGCCGAACACTTCTAACCTCTGAGTATTTATATATACTATAGTTATCTTTCTCCAAAGAGTTTTCATTAACAAAGTTTATTGACTTCTCAGGATGTTAGTTTATGAGTATGTCAATAATGGAAATCTTGAACAATGGCTTCATGGATCCACACAAGGACATGGCTGCCTTACTTGGGAGGCTCGAATGAAGATTCTACTTGGCACAGCCAAAGCGTAAGTCGCAAGCTTGACCTCACATTTTTCCGTAATATGTATACTTTTTTACTTAATTGATAAAACGATAGATCATTTTTTTTATCTGGAAATAGTGAAACAACCACAGTTTCTTTGTTTTCTTTTCGGCCTCTTCTTATACTTGGATTTTTTTTCCCCTAACAAAATGCACCTTGTGGTAGTCTCAGCTTTGTATTTGTTTTGACAGTCTTGCTTACTTACATGAAGCAATTGAGCCAAAAGTGGTGCATCGTGACATCAAATCAAGCAATATATTGATCGATAACGATTTCAATGCAAAAGTATCCGACTTTGGGTTGGCAAAGCTGCTTGGAGCTGGGAAAAGTCATGTTTCAACTCGTGTAATGGGGACCTTCGGGTAAAACTTTTGTCGAGCATGTTTCAAGAAACACATCCAATAATTTTCTATTTCATAGCTAGTGTAGTGCAAGATGGAAACTTTGATATGTATTTCCTTCTTCCTTGTAGGTATGTTGCACCAGAATATGCACATACTGGACTTCTTAATGAAAAAAGTGATGTTTACAGCTTTGGGATTCTTCTTTTAGAGGTCATTACTGGGAGGGATCCCGTGGATTATGGACGACCAGCTAATGAGGTACAGAGATGTTTGTTTATGCAAATTGGATCGAAACCCAACTATCTGTTTTGCTTGTTCTGTGCCTCTGACTTTGTTCTGTGGTGTTTGCAGGTAAATCTTGTGGACTGGCTTAAAATGATGGTTGGAACCAAGCGGTCAATGGAAGTTGTGGATCCGCATTTGCTGACGAGGCCGTCTACTAAAGCTCTAAAAAGAGCTCTCTTGGTGGCCTTGCAGTGCATTGATCCAGATTCCCAAAGACGACCAATGATGAGCCAGATTGTCCAAACGTTGGAGCCTAAGAACCATATTTCTAACAAGGTTTGGTTGATTTTCTTTATCATCAACACTTCGAGCACACGACTTTGCTCGTATTTCGCATGTCTTTTTTTTCTTCTCAATTGCATAAATTTTCCAAGCAGTGCATATCTGTTCATGCTTCAACAGATTGAAATGTGCCAAAATCTCCTCTCTGGGATATACATCTTGATGAATTCATAAAGATGATCGTGCTTCTTCCTCGTATATATAGTTCTTATGTCTCTTCTTTAACCAGCACAAGTTTGCTTATTGATATCTAATATGAAACTAAATCATAGTCTCAACTCTCAACTGCAGTTCTAAGGAACGATATTATCTGCTTCTGAAAGCATGTCTTCAAGTAAATGAATAAATAACTGGAACGTACAACATTTTGATACACTTGTTAATTTTTTTCACCTTGATGTTTATTTTCCAGATGTATATTAGTCTATTAACATATATTTGACTGAGTTTTTCTAACCTGAAACTTCGACACTTACGCCTCTGCAGTTCACCAAGTTGACTGACCATTCTTCTTTGATTAACAGGAAACAAAGCAACAGAGTAATAAACCTGGGATTTCAGAAAATTCTGAAACAGACAGAAGTGACAACCGAGATTCTCTAGTCAATTGCATAAGGGATAAACCTAAGAACAAACAATCAGGACAGAAATCTATTTAGCTGCCAAGATTGTCTGGGAGTGCCATTTCATGAGTTTTCTACATCCACCTGTGCTCAGGCTTCATGCAACAGGCTATAAATAAACAGCAGTGGAGGAGCTTAGTTCACTTGATTTCGGATATAGAATAGTCATTAGAAATTTGTACAGCTTTCGATTGTAAAAATTATTTGTGTTTGCATATGCAGATATATATCTTTTTCTTGCTATATATTCAAGGGTAAATTTTCATACATGCAAAATAAAGTCTATTAAATCTGAATATTTTTTCTCCAAGTACTTGGAAGCAAGCATTTGAGTGCTTCAAATATGCTGCACCCAAAAAACTCATAATCTCAGGGCCATTTATGTTACACCTCATGAACCATCAGTTGATGCAAGTGGTGAGTGAATTTTATAAGAAAACAATACAAGTTCAAACCTTCAAAGGTGGTTCCATTGACAGGGAATAATCATTTTTATCCTCAGAAAGAGGTTAACCGCTAACATATCTGATTATTCTACTGAGTATTGTTAAGCAATCTAAATAATGGTCACTGGATGCAGAACTATAAACTTTGTCTGACCACAACCGCCAACTGTTGCCGACGCAGATGGAGAAAGTTTTCAAAACCTACCAACTGACTGAACATTGATTTGATTAAGGGAGACATGAAATTGGCCTAAGACTGAACTTTCATCACTGATTTTTGTTTAAAGCATTATGTTCTTCCCCTCCAAATCAATTTCTTTTCAGAGTTTGAACATATCTGCTATGACTGATGCTGTCCAAACGTTGGAAAATGTAGAAGAATTCTTTCCTGTCTCATGATTTGGCAAGACATCAATTGTAAAGCATAGTTTTTTTTATGATTGGTATCAAAATCAAATGAAATATTGACATTAGACAGATATCTTACATTACATATAACAAAATATTTGAATACAACGTATTAGATTCATTCAAACAATCGTGTAGAATTGATAGTTAGACAACAAGCTCAAGGATGCACCCAGAAGGAGAGAAGCCTGGTGAAGTAGAATTTTTTTATGATCCTGCTGCTTCGCCTGGGTGACCAGAGCGAGTACTCAGCAACGGCTGAAGGGCTTTGACAACAATGCTCATGTTCGGCCGGAAATCGGCTTCGTATTGCACACACAGTGCAGCCACAGCAGCCAGCTGTTCCAATAGACCAAAATATCAAATGAAACATCATTGGGGTGGTACTAAAACTCCGTAATTAGTTAATCAAGCAAATAATATCAACTATCAACACATGCATGCAAGTTTGAACATTTTGAAGCCTAAGAGTAGGGTTCATGAGAATTACCTTAGCAACTGATTTGGGAGGAAAGTCACCTCCCAGCCTCGAGTCCACACATTGTCTTACCTTGTCCTCACTAAGCCTAGGTGTAGCCTGCATTTTTCAGTACATCAGATAGCACTGAGGTAATTGTCAATGTCCAAAACATAGGTGAAGCTAAAAGACGATGAAACATCATCACAAAGTAATCTAGGCTCCCTTGACAAAATCCAACATAACAGTAAACAATGAAATAATGGTTATACCCATGTCACAAGACTTTGCTGTCCACGCGGTAATGTATGATCGACAGGTTTACGCCCAGTCAACAGTTCCAGGAGGACCACACCAAAGCTGTACACGTCACTCTTCGGGCTAAGTTGTCCTGTCATTGCATACCTGTAAAATGTAAAATAAACATTTAATACCAAAACTATCACAACTCCAGGCCTCCAAAGTAATATCATAACATAGCAGCAAGTAGTTCTTAGAATTTTCTGGAAAAAAAAGAATGTATATCACTATGAAAGAGTGAGATCAATGTGTCACGGTCTTCTGCATAACTTACTCTGGTGCGTGATAACCAAATGTTCCAAGAACTCTAGTAGAATGAAGCCGGGCTGCCATGTCAGGGGCCTGATTTGATAGGTCAAAATCGGCTATTTTTGCAACATCATCATCAAATAGTAGAACATTGCTGGATTTGATGTCACGATGAATAATGTGAGGTTGAGCTTTCTCATGTAGGTATTCGAGTCCTTTAGCTGCTCCAACAGCAATCTTTACTCTTTGTTGCCATGATAAAACAGGACCTGGTTGTGCTCCTTTAACACCTTTTCTTCCTGTGAGCAATAGTTGAGAATAATACTGAATAATCATAACTAGTTGAAACCAGGGGCCATGTTTCATAATTACAGCCAATAGGAGTTGATTCAGTTGAAAATAGTGGAACCAAAACACAGGTGTGAGGACTTGCTTCACTTTCTAGTAGGACTACTGAACTCTCGGTGCCCATTTGGACACGAAAACTAGAGCTAGAACCAATCCTAGTTCTTATTGGTTTTGCCTAACACCACTCCCGAAAAATGTAATGATGACAAGAACCATGGTTCTAGTCATAGCCTGTGGTTCCCATCGATTCTAGAACTATAGTTCCTGCTTCTAGCAAGAAATAGTTGGTTCTCATTGGAGAGCATAATTGACATATTTTTTTTTCACTTTTTGTTTTATTCTTTCATTTTTTATTTTCTGTTTCTAGCTTATCATTGTTAACTCTATTTTTTGTTATTATATTTTTTATGTTACCTTAAATTAATTATCATTCATAATAATTTAATTAATCAATCTTATAAGTAACACACTTATATTAATATAATATCAAAGTTATATTTTTTATAGTAACGAAGTGATTAATTGGCATTAATTAAATATTTTTTATTTTTAATTTTTTCGTTGTTCTCCATTTTTAACATTACTTTTTGTTGTTTATTTTTTTTTGTTATTTTCAAGTAACTCATCTCTTAATTGACTCACTTAATTAATATAATATTAAAATTATTTTTTATATTTAATTAATGTTAACTTTCCTTTTTGCTTCTATTTTATTTTTCATGTTGCTCTTCTTTATTTTTTTTGTTTTAGTTTTCGGTGTTAGTATTTAATTAACTCAATTGATATAATATTTCATTAAGTTATATTATTTGAGTTATCGAGTGAAATTAATTTACTGTTCCTGTATCAATTCTTCCAAAAACAAAAATGCAAACTCATTAAAAAATTATCACTAATTAACTTTATAAATATGGTTGATTTGATATTATTTCATTAATTTGTGTCAAATATTTCACTATACTATGCTAATGTTTTTTAAATGATAATAAAATTATTGTGTATTTTTTATTTCAGTTAAATATTTTATATTTTTTAAAGTAAAATTATTTGTTTCTTGTTTAATCAAATAAATTAATTTTTAGTTCTATAATTTTATCCAAACATCCATTGAACTAAAACATCTAATCAAATTTTCAGTTCTTCGTTATTAAACTTTTTCATCCAAATATCACATTAGAATTTATCAGTCTAATGGATTAGGCTCTCGAGAACTACAAGAAACTTAAGTTCTTAAGTCCAAACACCAACTAGAAGAACTAGAATTATTCATAATGTACATGACAAAAGTCATACATGAGTAGTGGGAATGGTAACTTGTCAATGGTGACTCACGGGTAAAATATTAAAGAAAATCTTGTCCATTTTCTAATGTCAAATGAAAGTGTCACATCATGGTGTCAACTCCAAAAGGATCAAACTTTCATTTTATATAATGAAAATGGGATAAAATCAATAATAGAATAGCTAGCTTGAGTGTGACTTTAGGAGAACTTTGGTTACTGAAGAACAACACAGACATCTCAGCTTCATTTTTATGTTGTTCATCGCCTAAAGTTTCAAGGATTCATTAACCTTGGAAAAGCTTAAATCTCATTTTATAAACATTGTCAGTGGCATCATTCTAATAGTATTCTTTCTACCAAGTCCAGCGGCTTGGTCAAGTTCATCAGACAAAATCTAAAAGGCACCAATCAATGTACATTAATGTATAATGCAATAACCATCACTCAACTAAACACGTGAAGATTAATCTGCAAGAAATCAAAGACAGTTTTGAGTGATAATCATACCATGAAGAATATCATGAAGTGAACGAATGGTTTCAATAACCATGATTATCATGAAGTGATAATCATATCATGAAGAATATCATGAAGTTTCAAGGATTCATTAACCTTGGAAAAGCTTAAATCTCATTTATAAACATTGTAAGTGGCATCATTCTAACAGTATTCTTTCTACCAAGTCCAGCGACTTGGTCAAGTTCATCAGAAAAGATCTAAAAGGCACCAATCAGTGTACATTAACGTATAATGCAATAACCATCACTCAACTAAACACGTGAAGATTAATCTGCAAGAAATCAAAGACAGTTTTGAGTGATAATCATACCATGAAGAATATCATGAAGTGAACCCATGGTTGCAAACTCATACGCCAATAAACGTGTGTTTCCGTCAACACAATAACCAATCAACTCCACAACATTTTCATGTTTAAGTCTTGAAACCATGGAAACCTGCAAAGCAGTATTCAGGAGCCAAATTAGCCCAAATGAAACTACAGAAAAGTAGAAAGAGTATTCGTCAAACCTGTGCCAGGAATTCTTGATCTGGTTGTTTACTGGAATCTAATTTCTTTATTGCTGAAGTTCTCTCATTTTTCAGGACACCATAATACACTCTACCAAAAGATCCCTCACCGATTAATGCTTCATCTCCAAAATTTTTTGTTGCTTCCTTTATTTCTTCAACAGGAATAGCCGGAACTGCAATAGGTTGAGCTTTCAAAGTTTGAGCACCCTTGGCAGGAGGATCTGTAGCACGATATGCTCCATCATATCCTGCGCAATGAATTTCATCCAGATCTATAATAAGCATCTGAAAGAATGGGCACAGCAAATATAGGCAATTGGAAAACATGAAAACCAACAGAATTCCTTTAAAACAGATGTCACTAGAAACAGTTGTTGGCAACACACTAGAGTAATATTACCTGCTGCATGGTTTCCCATATAAGGAGCACTACTCTCATTTGTTCGATGGACATCATCATCCTCACAACATGCAAAGCACGACATGATTTTGCTATCTGAAGAGCAATCCTAGTTAACCACTTGGAATCTGGCACTAGAAAGATTACAATCTTTCAAGATGTAGTGATGAATATAAAAAAATAATGGCTAATCTTTCAATACTGAAACATGGTTTTATATATTCAGATGAAATATTGAAGACGGATAACTGCCAAGAATTGTGATGAAAATATAATATATAAAAGAACTTGAGATGTTCACAACTAAAACCATCCATGCAGAGTGAAGAAAAGATATATTTGCATTTTTCTTATGACTCTCCTGTGAGGAATCTTTGGGTCATGATATTGTTTGAAATATACTCCTTCTTTTTTGCTCTAAATGCGGAGTATCAAACTGATGGTAATAAGAAATGTATAAAAAAGACAAAAGTGGCAGAATTCTTTGTATACTCAAGTTGACTAATGACAAAATATGCCTAGGCGGATCAGGAGATGAGCCAAACATTCTGCTAAAACTCGTGCGTTCTTGATTAACCAGATTTACCCAGAGCGTAAATTAGTTCAATTTGCTAGATTAATTTACAACCGGGAAGAAAAGAATTCAAGACTGAAACAACTGATGCAAGGGCGCAGCAACTGCAACAGAACCCTGGGAAATATACAGATTCTAATTCCATCGCACGATTCTTCATAAATCCTAACCAATTTGAAGCAGTCGGTGGTGAATACAAAGTATAATATGAAGTATAATATGCTAAACTCGTGGTACTGGTGAAATAATCCATCTGATGCCTCCACTTTGCCAATGTCGTCTTCATTTGATGCTCCTTGATCAAAAGGTACTTCCTTTTCAACAGCCCCGCATATATATCTCCAATTCCTGCATCAAAGGTGCTTCCTTTCTATCTGCTCACCACCCATTCTATCAGATTCCTAAAACAAATTTGCCTCTCTTTTCAGTTTCCACAATCCATTCTCCCAACCCCACGCCAAAAATTGATCCTTTATCACCCTCATCATTCTGTTGCACGCTCTCAAATTAGGAGACCGATCCAAATAAACAAAGATCAAAATCCACACAACTCAACTCGACTCGAACAGAACAGTATCAATTGCCAACGCTTCGCACATAAGAGGAGAGTTCTATAAACGGAAAGAAAACTCCAGACAAGAAGAGCATAAAGAAAAAGTGACTACAAAAGAACACCAAGTTCTAGATCAGTACATCGTCATCAACTGTCAGCGATTCCGGAACAAGTAAAGGTAAGGTCCAAGAACAGCCAAAAAGATTGGGCTTAAAGCGAGAGAAAAAAAAATCGAATTTGGAGCCAAAGATCTAACCTTTAACGCTGCAAAGCAGATCAAAAGGTGATCTAAAGAGGAAATGATCGTCCTTTCTTCCGGAAGAGGGTTGCCGCCGGCGACAAGCGCGATTTTAGCGGGTTCCAGCGCTGGACAGGAGAGAAAAGTACGAGTAGAAAACGGAAGCACACCGTTCGAGTGTATCTATTCATATTTGTTTCCTTCTTCTTTCTGATCTGTTCGCGTCACCGCTATGTGAGCTTACCGCCCGGTAACTTCTATGAGTTGAGTATTGTGTAGGAGTTTAAATTTAAATTCTTTTTTTTTAGCTATTTTTGAGAAAAGGAATCATGCCCAAATTCTAAATTTAAATTAATTTCTAATTTTATTTATTAACTTTTATATTTTTTAAATTAAATTTAACAAGCTATTTTGCATTTTTTTTTATTTTTCCATATATTTTACTTATTTAGCTTTCCAGTATTTTTATTATTTTTCTCAAATTATTGTTTAAACTTAACAAACTATTTTTATTATGTTATACGTAAGTTTTAATTTATATTATTTATTATAATTACTTGGGAAATTATTTTATTATATTATGTTAAATATATCATATAAATATAATTTGTTATTAAAGGTTCTTAAAGTCAATTAAACTTATTATCATCATTAAAAAAATTATTTTTTTCATATTTTATTCAAACACCCATTAAAATTAATTTATCAAATCATCTTTTTAATTCTCTATCATAATCTTTCTATTCGTTAACACTATTAGAATCTATATTAATTTTTAAAAAACCCTGATGAAATAATTTTCAAAAAATAACTTATCATACGTTAATAAATCAATAAAAAAACTTGATAAAGTGTTTGGATGCAACTTCAAATATTTTATAAGGTTATTTATTTCGATCATGATTTGAGAAGATTTGAAGTTTAAGTAGAAAGTAGAAAAAGAATATTTGACTTTTACTTCTTAATAGTTTTGGTATAATATGAATATTCTCGTTAAAATAATTGTCATGTAAAAAATTTCTTCAACGAAAAGAAAAACTTATATCCAAACAAACCCATAACTTTATGGGTTATTTTTCAATTACTATCATTTTCTTAATCTATTATCACATATTTCTTAATAGCACATGAATACTTTGATTGAGAATTTAATGTTAAAAGGATATATTTCGAGAGTCAAATTTGATATTATTAATTCTCTCTCAAAACTCAAACAGATGACTAATTGATTCAACTCTCTTTAATAATAATAATAATAATAATAATAATAATAATAATAATAATAATAATAATAATAAGGTTTGGCTCAGTCCAATTAGTACAATGATTGGTGCATGTGAGCACATGTTGTGAACTACCAATGCATGGACCTGACAAATTCAAACATAACATGGAATGTGATTTCATCATACTTTATGAAGATTTTTATGATTGGCGAATCCTTTGATGACTTTGGAAATGTACTATATACACTCAATTTAATGCATATTCTTATAATGTATTATTAAAAAAATCATGATTAAGAGAGAAATTACAAGCTTAAGTTTCATGTTCAGGAGTCCCCTGACATGTCATGGCATGACATGCTGTGGCTGGAGTCCAAATAATCTGAGCTGTGCTAGAATCATATGACCTGCAAGTGGGTGTCTATTTTCAAGCAAGACTTGTTTTGAGTGTCATCAAGTTCCTAATGCCTCAGGCTAGTGGGCTAAAAGGTGATGCTTAAAGTGCTTTTTCTGCTGTCATGCTTGAAGTGTTTTGTTGCATGCTGTCCCACCACTGAAATGTTAAGGATTCATATATCTTGAGTAATTTTCAAATGGGTAATGCTACGTCCTCCTAACCATCCTTCTAAAAATCAGTCTAACCTCTCACAATGGCACACATGATAATTTTGACAACTTTTGAGGGTGATTAAAATATGTGAGTGTTAGAAGAATTTTCAGGAGGATGTATCATTTTCCTTTTCAAATTTAATATCCCATGTTTGTGTAAGATTTCAAATTGGTATCACAATTTTATTTTGTAATTAATTAGTACTTCAACTATATAATCATTTTAGAATTGATCCTCTTTACGTATTATAATATATTTTTGTTGATGTGACAACCATATCATATATTTTAGTAAATAATTTATTAAGATCATAATCAAATTATTTGAAATATAAATTAATACATCCAACTTAAAAAAATTATAGACACAAAAAGAATAAACAATTATTTAAACTTTTTAATATAAATATTTTTTTTTCAAATTCGAGCGATTTTCAATATATTTGAGTAGCAACCATGTGTATTTTAATTATATATTTGCATACTATAATATACTTTAATTGATGTGGCAACCACATCATGTATTTTAATTAATATTTTATTAATATCTTTTTGTAAAATTTTATTTTGTAACTAATTGTTCTTGCAGCTATACAATTTTTTTTTCAAAATTGATTTCATTTATATATTATAACTATTTTTTGATGATATGACAATCATATCATTTTTTCACAAATATTTTTTTTGCGATAGACACATCAATCACGCGTAAAAAAAACATTCTAACTTAAAAAATATTTATATAAAAAAATTTATTTTTGATAACTATTTATTATTATGTCTATGTCCGTAAGCATTTTAAGTTGGAGATATTGATTTATATTTCAGCTAATTTTGTTATGATCTTAATAAATTATTCATTAAAATACATGATGTAATTGCTACATAGATAAAAATATATTCTAATATGCAAAGGGGATCAATTTTAAAATGATTATATAGTTGAGGTATCAATCACTTACAAAATGGAGTACCAAATTTAAAAATTATTCCATACATCTTTTATGACACACTTAAAATTTTAACATCATATTCATTTTATCCATGTTTATTCTATACTAATAAATAACTTAAATTACCTTTTTTCAAAAAAAAATTGGCACATTTCCGAAAAAGATAGTCATATATATTAAAGTTTTATACTATCTCTATTAATACTACCAGTTTTTTATTGTTTATTTACTTCTCTACAAATAATTATTTATTATTATAGTATATTATTTATATGATTTCTTAGCTATACATTAAAATACACTTTTTTTATTAATACCACATAATCTTTATGAAAAAAATGTAAATTTTTATTATCATTTGTTTGCTTTATTACAACTAATTATTTATCATTATATTATATTATTTATATGATTCTAATGTGATTTTAATTAATTTTTCAAAATAAATTACCATTTGATGAATGTGTGATTGTCAGTAAATTTAATTTAGATTTCAAATATTTACCCAACTATACCAAAAAATGAGGCATTTCAAGATTAATAAATAATTGCATTTTGTAAATAAATAAAAGTTTATATCCTAAAAAGTAAGGCAAACATATGAATATATTTTGATTAGTACATATCTTATTAGTAATAAGAGAGTGTGTAATATGTTTTTTTAATCAAAATAAAGCATAAGATGTAAAAAAAATATAAATAATATAATACAATGATAAATAATTAGTTGTAACAAAGAAAATAAATAATAATAATAATAATAAAGTTATTTTTCCGCATAAAAAGAATTATGTCGTATCAATAGATAAACTATATTATAACTTATGGCTAAGAAATCATATAAATAATATAATATAATAATAAATAATTATTTGTAGTGAAGTAAATAAATAGTAATAGAAAAGTCGTTTTTTTTGATAAAATAATCGTGTCAGTATTAATAGAGATAAAGCATAAAACAAGAATAACGATATATATGAGGCGTTTGGATTGGATTATAACTCATATTAGTTTATTCCAAAAAAATAAAGTCAAACACTCATCAAATTGGTTACATAATAAATAATTAAATTATTTATAAATATTTCGATGTTGGAGTGGATTAAGTTAATCTTTCTTTTTCTTTGTTGTCAATATAAGAAAAGTTGACAATGTCATTAACAAAAAAATAATGGAAGGAAATGTTTTCTTCTTTTAAAAATAGCAATAATTGTATTTCAATTTCTTTCATCTGTACTCTAATCTCAATATATTTAATCTCTAAATATCAATTATGAATCAAACAAAAAAATGATTACTGTAATAAAATATCATTTTTTTAAAATTATCTATCTATATTTCTTCATTTATATTCCAAGGCCCCGACTAACTTTTTTAGAAATGTGCCAACTTTTTTTAGAAAGGCTAATTAATTTATTTAGTAACAGTGAACAAATGTGGAGACATTAAAGACTTCCTATTTCATCAATCAAGCCATATGCAGGACTATCGGCGTATCTTTTTCAATTATATTTTTTTTTTAAATTTGAACTTCTAGTTACTAATTTTCTCGTTCCTTAAGGGGGTGTTTCCCTCCCGGTAATCTTTTCAGATTACTGGTAATCTGAAGTTAAAATTATCTGGGCCCACCAGATTACTCTATTTACTTATTTTAATTCGTAGGCAATCTGAATTGCATAGCAATGCAGATTACCTATGAAGTGGTAATCCATATTACCGATGAGGAGGGTGTCTATTTAGATTACCACCCAAGTGGTAATCTTATTTATATTAATTTCCCTATTTGCCCTTTTAAATCTTCCATAAATAAAACATAACATAATAAATTATTATTATTATTATTATTATTATTATTATTATTATTATTATTATTATTATTATTATTATTATTATTATTATTATTATTATAAATGCACATTACTGATAATTTAATAGGTGGTAATATTTTTGTCAGTAAACGCCTCCTAAACTCAAAGTTCTTGCTCCTGATAATTTTGATGTCCCTCTCAATACTATTGTCATCTGCAGATCATTCTTCATATATATTTTAAACTGAGCAATTAGTCCACTTTTCAAGTATTAAGGTTTGAATTTGATACTTTCATCAACCAAGTACAAAAAAACATTGTGAACCTTGAATAAGATTAAACTATATATGTAATCAAAATTTTATTACCAGATTGAAAACACGAGTGATGCTATAAGAGCATATCCAAGAAGCACAATCTTTAGGATATATGCACAAAAGATTAGTTTCTTCCAACAGGTTTAATATTGATCAACACATATATTTTATTTGCATCAGAATGGATCAAAAAGTACTGAGTTCAAATCCTAGACTTGTTGGCCACTCAGATGAAATATCTTCCAATTCCCGGGTTGCTCAAATTATTAGTGTTGCTGCTTCAGTTGTCCTTCACCAACTTCCCTCCTCAGTGATTCCATCCTATGTACCCAGGATCAGTGTACAGTCTACAGAGCTTACAGATTCCTTAATCATTCATGCACTGTAGTCTAAAGAGATATGGAGACCATGTGCATGATGGAGGCAAAGAAGACAGACCATGATAAGAAGAATTGGCTTGTTCAGGATCTCAAGGTGCAATAACTGCAGTGCTGAAGTAATGTGTACTGATTGGAAATGTGGTCATATTCCTACCTCTGAACTGCTGGAACAGTAGTAATGCATCTGATCTGAAGTATGCCTAAAGATTTTTCT
The DNA here is from genome assembly GCA_001647135.1 of Pontederia paniculata. Classification (NCBI taxonomy): domain Eukaryota; kingdom Viridiplantae; phylum Streptophyta; class Magnoliopsida; order Commelinales; family Pontederiaceae; genus Pontederia; species Pontederia paniculata. The sequence goes on from LTAE01000830.1 coordinate 23,912, forward strand.
TTTTGGATCACCGACAGTCTTTGGAGTAAATGGTATCAGAAATTGTAATGAAAGTGACAAGAAAACAAAGGGATTACATTGCATTGAGATCTGAGCATCCTTATACTTGGAACATGAGCAAAGTTGGAGCAAATTCTTGTGGAGCACTTCTATTGATGGCCTTCAACATTAGCTTGAAGTTTACATCTTATATGGTTAAATGGAATGAAGGTGCCCACATGAGATGTTTCTGAAATGAATATAAAGCAGTTATGTCAGTGTGATAACTGCTAACTCCATAATCACTACAAAACTGTTGCTGCTGGAGACAATCAAAGAATGGAGATGGAACAAGATAGAATAAGTGAATAACCTTCAAATAAACAATTCATTTGGAAATCCAAAGGAAACAATTATTGTTTCTAGCTAGATTGTATAGCTACAACATAATGCTCTCCGACAACCTAGTGGTGTTCGCCTTTCTTTTTCATCGGTTCACAGAAACAACTCAGATTCTCTCATTAAACTAGTGACACAATACAATGTTTAAATGAAATAGATCAAACATAAATTCGAAAATGATGACCCAGGAGTGATAGCAGCAAGGCTGAAGCAATTTACTTAATACCAACATCTGGATAGATGTATATTTATGCCTTCTCTGCCTTGAGGGGCTTGACCACTTCCCATGTGAAGTCAGGATCATCCCTGCCAAAGTGTCCATAAGCAGCAGTCTTAAGGTACCTGTCGTTGCCTCCCCTCTTCAAGTCAAGATTGATGGTGATCATCCCGGGCCTGAAGTCAAAGTTCTCCTTCACAATCTTCAGAATTTCCTTGTCTGGAATCTTGCCAGTTCCATAGGAGTCAACAAACACTGAGAGAGGCTCTGGGACACCAATGGCATAGGAGATCTGCACAATGCAGCGACGGGCGAGTCCACTTGCAACGATGCTCTTAGCTGCCTGCCTTGCAATGTAGGCACCGCTCCTGTCGACCTTGGTAGGATCCTTGCCAGAGAAGGCACCACCACCATGTGCACCCCAACCACCATAGGTGTCAATGATGATCTTGCGTCCAGTGAGACCAGCATCGCCATGAGGACCACCAATGACGAAACGCCCAGAGGGGTTAAGGTGGAAGATGGTCTTCTCATCAAGGTACTGTGCAGGGATGACAGGCTTGATGACGTGCTCCTTAAGGTCAGCAGCAATCTCATCATTGGTCACAGTCTCATCATGCTGAGTGGAGATGAGGACAGTGTGAACACGAAGCGGAACCATGGCACCATTTTCATTGCGGTACTCAACTGTAACCTGGGTCTTACCATCAGGCCTCAGCCAGGCGCAAGTTCCGTTCTTACGGACCTCAGTAAGGCGTGCACCAAGCTTGGTAGCAAGGACATGGCTGAGGGGCATGAGTTCAGGAGTCTCATCAGTTGCATAACCAAACATGTGACCTTGGTCACCAGCACCAATCTCCTCAGGGCGCTTGGTGAAGTGACCATGAACACCCTGAGCAATGTCAGGAGATTGCTGCTCAATGTTGACAAGAACATTGCAGTGATCTGCATCTAGGCCAACATCAGCTGACACAAATCCGATTGATCGGCAGGTGTCTCGAACAATCTTCTCATAGTCAACATTGGCTTTGGTAGTAATCTCACCGAAGACCATGACCATGTTAGTCTTGGTGCATGTCTCACAGGCAACCTTGCTGTCAGGGTCTTGTGCAAGGCAAGCATCAAGTACAGCATCAGATATCTGGTCACAGAGCTTGTCAGGGTGTCCCTCATTCACAGATTCAGAAGTGAAAAGGAAAGTATCAATGTCAGCCATCTTCTTGAACCTGTAATCAGTAATAAAATCATGCATCAACTTAATATCCATTATCATGGAAAAAGAGCTAATTACTCAAAATGACTGCTCGACTATGACATGGATATATTAGCTTATACAAGGAGGATTGTTCTGCATATATGAAAAATGAATCCTCAGGAACCAATTGAAGTAACATACACCACTAAACACTAGCTATCCAAAAATTGAAACCCAACTTTGACTAGAACCCTGTGAGTGGATTTAAATGGAATATACTATTGTACTTATAACAGATCAACATATACAACCAATAACTATAATCTGATTAACTGTAACTTCAGATACAACTATGGCAAAGTTTTATTGAAGTAAGCCATCTACATACTCTCCTAACAGACAGAATGAGTCAATAGACAAAGTTCAAAATAGATTTGGTCGACAAAGCATAAGGAATCCTCAAAAGGATCAGGAAATGTTAACTAGGAATGAGAATCTAATGACACACAACTAAGCATCGCATTCTAATGAAGATGAGATTTACACACAAGTAAAACAAGCCAACCATGCACTGTAATATTGACCAGATTAAAAGATGCTAGATTTCATTAAGAAAAGAGGTTGGGAAACGACAATAAAGCAACAAATTCCGATGGAATCATGGTCCACCCACCAACATACAAGAAGGACACAAGTCTACCATCACTAACATGGGAATATATGATGTCCTGATCATTCCTATTCTTAAGCAGATCTTAAACTTTTAGCCTATCATTAACTAATATAAATTACATCTCCAGGCACAAAAAAACAGATCTGGAACAGTAAATCTGAATGCAATGTCGTAGCGGCAAAACTAAAGAATGCCATTTAATGTCCCACAAAACAAACCTAAAAAAACTTCTAATCATGTTAGATCTGATGTTCTTATGTTTATTAAGATCAATGAAGGAAATGACTTCATAGACACCAAAGTCGATAAAAAGATGCCAACTTTTTTACACAAACCAGCCAAATCTCTCGAAATCAGCGACAAAGATGCTATCTTTGCCCGTAAATCATCTGCATTGCATCTCAGTTAACACAAAGATCCAACCAGACCGCACCATCTCACGACTGGAACACAGCATTCCAACAGATCCAAACAACACAATATCTACGCATTCTACCAGCACGAACAGCATCAGATCCACACCACTATGCAAACAAATGAGAAACCCACCGGAAAAGCCAGAAAGCAGCGAAACAATGCCCGGAGACAGACGAATCAACAGAGCAAGAGCAAGATCGAACGCGAAAGGAGGGAACTTTACGCACCTGGGAGTCGTGCAAGGAGAAGAGATCGCTCGCTGGTCCTCAAATGCCTTCCTGGTTTCCTCCCGTTTTGCTCGGCGACCTCTTCGCCTCACCGGCGCCCGTCATTTATAAGCGGATGGCGCCCCGACGGACCGCGTCGCTCGTGAGCTGGATCCAGATCCGACGGCCCACAGGAATCCTGAGAGATCAAATTACGGCCGTCCGATTGGATTCGATCGCGGGGTTGGTGATCGCGCGCGTCGGTGATGGATGGGGATCTGTTCCGGTCGACCCGCTTGGATTTAAAGGCCAATGGGGTCCACATAGAGGTGGAAAACTACCGTTACGTTCGGGTCCCGCTTTGAGTACGCAAATGGGTGTCAAAGCGTCGGTGCCCGTCGGCTTCGGCAAATCGCGTTAGATTTTGTTTTGTTTTTTTACTTCGCTTTGTTTACATTTTTTTTTTAATTTAACTGCACGACACGTTCTTTAGACGTGTCGTTGGATTTTGTTTTAATACTTGTTTGCTTTCTATTGGCTGCCAAAAAAAATATTATATACGTATATTACGAAATATTTTGAAGCAAGTATTCGAACTATTTTTTTTATACTTTTTTTATTTTTTTGAAAGAAAAAAATGAAGGTGCATAACATTTTACTATGCACCAGTGCGATACATAATTTGAGTCATTAATTTTTAAATTAATAGTCTAAATTCTATTTAATTAATGATTCAAAATTTTAATTGAATATGATCTAGACTATTAATTTTTAAATTAATGATACAGATCATGTACCATACTTCTTTTTGAAATATCAAAAATTGATTGTTTAGATTTGGTGCTAAGTGATAAAGAACTCTCATTTATTTAAGGAGATTTTTAGTTTGAGTCATCTAAATATAAAAAATATTTGTTAAAAGTTTTAATCATCATAATTAGGTGTCTGACACACACAAATTAATCGAATATTAGTAATACCGAAAACTTGGGATAATTAAAAAAATGTTTAAATAACGTATATCAAGTGAATTATTGTTGGCCACTATATCGAAAAAAGTTAATAAAATATTTTTTTCGGGCCTAACAATTTAACATCTTTTAATAATTACACTTGTAGATTCATTCTAATAGCTTTAGTTATGAAAAATTCAACTTACTAGATAATTGAGTTATAGTTAGGAAATGTTTCAAGACTTATTTAGTTCTTTTATTACTTTTGTGTATATATTACATAAGGGTTTAATGTTACTTAAGTAGGAGACAACTTGTCCCATTGATCTTCAGTTGTTGGATTGAGCATCTACGGCTGGAGTGCTAAGAGGCCGAACCAAAAAAATTCAATCCGGTTCATAAGAAAAAATATCTAAAAACAGTTCAGTTCGACAGATAGAAAAAATTCTCTCTCCTCACAATGTGCACTGCCGCCGCCGCCGTTGTTGCTTTGTCTCTCGCTGCTGCTCGACGACGTCGCCGCCCTGCCCGACGCTGTCGCCGTTGCTGCTTTATCTCTCGCTGCTGCTCGACGATGCCACCCTGCTCGACGACACCTCCGCTGCAGCTGCTCGACGCTACCGCCGTCGCACCCGCCACCGCTGCTACTCTGTCTCCCGTTGCTGAAGTGAAGTCATGCTTTGTGAGAACACAGTGGACGAGGTCGCCCGAGG
>LTAE01000830.1:29492-70946 GCA_001647135.1 Pontederia paniculata
TGGGGATCATGGATCAAAATACAATTAATGTTCCAATCATTACAATTCACTGAATCACAATCCAATTAATTGTAGCATATATATACTGTCAATTTATATTATTTTATTTTGCTCTAGAAAAAAACTATGAAAATATAATTAATACAATATATATGGTGAGAGAAAGAAATTATAGTGTGTATAACATTATCCATCAAGGAATAATGAACGAATATACAATTATTGATTCAAGTTGGGGGGTGGGGGTGGTGGGTGTGTGTGTGCATGTGTGTGTGGGTGGGGGTGGTAGGAGGGGAAGGGTGGTGTGCTATAAAAGGAGCACACCTCGTGTTCCCATAAATCAGCCGAGAGGAAGGGAGATGAAAAGAAAAGAGAGACAAGAATTTGGGAGGAAAGAAAGAAGAAGGAGAGGAAAGAAAAAGAAAAAAAAGGAAATAAAGTGTCACCATCATCTAGTTAGAAAAATAAGACCGTAGAAGAATAATAGATTAATAAATCAAGATACATAGTAGGAATGTTTGTTTATTAATTATTGAGTTAATTAATATTTATATTAATAATAATTTATTGTATTGATAAAAGAATGAAAATAAATATAATACTATGGATTGTCTGTCGCACACCTAATAACTAGTCACACCTTTTAATAATTAGTGATATAGTTATATATTATTGTTTACGTTTAATTGTCAACAGTTATAGAATTATCATGGATAATTGTTAATTGTTAATAATCATACATATTGGTTAATTATTAATTCTAATTAATTGACTATTATTAAATGATAAATAGTTATGGCTAAGTGTCTTATTGATCTTATTGATAACATAAGTTACATATTTTTATAATAATTATGATTTATGATTAAGTTATTTACCGAATAATATCATGACATGTATTGATGATTGTATTGTATTTCTAGTATTTACTGTAAATTTATTGAACCACACCTAAAAGTGTTATTGCATGTACAGTCGTAGTTAGGCTTTAAAATTGACAACTATTAATTTACGATTGTAATTGACATATTAAATATTGATATCTTGATGGCTCGTCTTATGGGTGTCGATCTCATTTCGTAATTTTTTCGAATCATTGATCATATTATGTGATGTCAATTTCATCCAAGGATACTTCCATACCATTTATCTATGATTCAAACATAGGGTATCATCGGTATTATGTGTTACCCAGGTTTGACTAGTCTTATTGACCTCTAGATGATCAAAGTCTTCAATAAATTGATAAATAAAAACACATTGATTGATTGATTTAATTATTGAATATTGATAATATCATATGACATTATCGGTACGATTTATTGGGGACGATTTTAAAAATATCATATGATATATGATAAAGAAATGAAGTAAAAGATAAACTTCATTTATTTTTTATTAGTTACGAGTCATTGATCATTGATATTGACACATTGTGTACCTATGGGTATTTGTTGATATTCATAATATTATTGATAACTATAAAAATCGAACATTGATTATTGACAAGATTGAATAGTAATAATAATGACCATCATATTGTACTAATAAGAGTTATTACTCATATATGACATTGATTATGCTAGAGTAGAAGACTCATGCAGCATATTATTAATCTTATGTATCAATATTGATGACACGATAGGATCATAAAATGTTAGAGTAAAGCATATTATTTTGTTAAATAGGAATGACTTTCATAAAATGCTAAGAAAAAAATAGTATAGAGAAACATATTGATTATAATAGGACAATTGGTACGCCTAGTATTTTATTGATTATTAAAATACATATTATTGATATGATCTTTTGAGACCAATTTTAGGGATGGATTTCCCCTGCCACATAAGACTAATTGAGATGAATTTCCCTTGCATTTTGGATCTCTGCAGGTAATCAAGAATGAAGGATCGCGGTGACACTTCTATTGATGTGAAGATTGCACATGGTATATGTATAATAGTTTTTATCATTATTGGTCATATAATAATTATATTTTATTACTAACGAAGTTTTTTGTTGTTTATACTTTTACATCATATATTGTTTATTGTGGTAACATTTTCGGGACCACCTAGCCCGTGTCGAATATCGATTCGACCACTTGTCGAGGTTGAATTTCGAGTGTTACACAATTATCATCGTTCGTTGAATTATAATTCAACTAAACTATAGCTTAAATATTGTTAATGTACATTTGTTCAGCATTCCTTTAAAAAGTAAGGAAAATGTAATTAATACGATATACATTGTGAATGAAATAATTTGTAGTGTATATTTCCCACTATCCATCAGGAATCATGAATCCATATACAATTTCATCGATCAAATCATTATTGTTTACTTTTAAAAACAAACATGTATGTTTCTTTAAAAAAATGATTAAAACAAATAATTCCATAATTTCACACACACACACACACACAAATATATATATATATATATATATATAAATATATATATATTATTGATCATTGGCAATGGCTTCAAGGTTTAATATTTGTCCGTAATGTCATATGTTTCTTGACATTTTTTTATTATAAAGAGAGGAAAATGAAAGATTAAAAATAGAAAAGATGTTTCAATTTCACGGATAAAAATTAAACTCGATATACTCAAATCAAGATGTGAATCACTACACCATGATTTAAGTATCAAAAGTCATATTAAGTCAAGTCTCAACCATATGAAGCCTTGTTAAAAGCGGAAAAAGTTTTTATTTGAGCCCATTATAATTAATTACATTATGGAATGCTATATACGAGAACTATGACTAACAATAATCAAATAAAAATGCATATATTAAATAATAGACTATTGTTTGTTGTTAGATAAAAATAATATTTTTTATTTTCATAGAAATGATGTTAAATAATGTTAGAATTTGACTAGAATTCCATTAGAAATTTGATTTACAGTGGCAATTTATAATTTATTTAAGACTATTTTTCTATTTAGTTTGAATTTTATTTATCATTGATATTTGATTTTTTTTTCAATCAATGAGTTCATGATTTAAAAGGTTATAAATTATAGAGATATAACTTCAATTGTATCTTACATCTCCTTGTAGTCGTTTACCTTCATTAATGAAAATTGGTAGAGTCAAAATCATGTCTCAAAAATTTTGTGTTGATTTTAGTGTGCATGCCTTAATAGCGTGATTGACGCGCTGCTTTGTAACAATTTCACTCCAAGACACTCTTCGTATAAATAGGGCTATATCTTGGAGTCAAAGCCTTAAGCACCGCATAAGCCACTCCGAACGAGCCTGTCGTGCCCGAAACCCTAAGACTTTCGTTTAAATCTCTCAAAGCCAAAAAAGAGCTTGTTTGGGTGTACTGCTCATCTAGATGCCGCACATGGTCGTGTCCCTTAACAAGTGGTATTTTTGTAATCTTCATCTCCATTTGTTATACCAAGGGAGAAATCCCACTTAGGGCGATACAAGCCGCCCATTTGGAGCTCGAGGGGAGGGTCTTGGAAATCTTTCGTAACCTTCTTTGCAAGGCTTGTGAGATATTGTATTATGTAATTCTCTAACTTTGAAAAATATATATTTCTTCCCGAGCAAGTAGCTCAGTTATGAATGAATCTCGTTAAGTCTCCATGTCCTCTTCTTATTGATTTTTTCTCTCTAGCACAATTTTCACATCAAACTGGTATCAGATTTATGTTTTGGTACCATCCATAACACTTATAATTTAGACCTTATATAAAAACATTAAGGTTTTGTTTGATAAAGTTGTTGACCTTAGATATTAGTAGATAATATATAATAGTTTTATTAATAAATTTAATAGAAATATTAATAAATATGATAGTTGAACTAATCAATAACTATATAATAACAAAAATAAACATAAACAAATAATTCACTTTCATATTTATATGAGATAATATATTATGTTTATATACAGCAACAAATTCATTTATTAATTTTAATAATACTAGTTTATCTAAAAAATATTTTGTAAATGAAAAAAAAACAATTTAAATAAATAAATAATAAACTTGACGATGATAAGAAAAAATAGAGATGCAAAATATTTTTTTAAATATGTAATTGACATTTCAAAATGAAAGAAAGTATTTTTTTAATAAAAATAAATGGTACATTAAGAATAAATGTTTAACTTCTAAACTCTAAACTATACAAACTAGTAGGAGTAATTCACAAAGTTTGGTTCTCTAATTGCTATTTTTGAAATGGTGTTTACCCTTAAAATAGATTGGGTTAAATTATAGTCGTTATTCTAATGGTCAAATTTTTATATACTAAAAAGAGTCTAAACCTTTTAGATACAATAATTAGATGATTGTTATGACATAACGGGTCATTTATCGGTTATCTGATTTAAAATTCTCAGTATCTTGTTGCAACACATTAGTGATGATTTTTACTTATTTGATAATTTAAATTAACAGATATATTTTTATATTATTAATAGGGTGATATGTATTCTACAAAATTATCCTCATATTTTTTAAAAAATAATATTGTTCAACATCATCTTTTCAATTTTTTTAAGATTATTATATGAATGGTTGACAATATAAAATTTATATATTTTGTTGAAACTCCTTTTTTTATTTATATCCTTTTGTTTTGTATAAAATAATATGTTAAAGTTGAATTTTTTAAGGTATTTTAGTAATTTTATATTTAATAATTTATATTATGATTTATGTTATTGATAGTTACCAAAAAAAATTATCGTGATATTAGATACAATTTATTAAGTGGTAATAATTTTAGTGATGATTTAAATTACCACTTAATAAAAATAAGAATTGAACAAACGATCTCTAAGGGGGTGTTTCCCTCACAGTAATCTTTGTAGATTGCTAGTAATCTGAAGTTAAAATTACCTGGGCCCACCACATTACCCTGTTTACTTATTTTAATTCGTATGCAATCTGAATTGTCTAGCAATGCAGATTGTCTATGAAGTGGTAATCCACATTACCTATGAAGGGGGTGTCTATCCAGATTACCACCCAAATGACAATCTGGTTTATATTAGTTTCCCTCTTTGTCCTTTTAAATCTTCCATAAATAAAACATAACACAATAATAAATTATTATATAATAATAACAACAACACAAATAATAATAATAATAATAATTATTATTATTATTATAAATTAATGACCATAATAAATATTATTTAAATAATATTATATTATTATGATCATATTATGAATTAAAATATAGTAGTAATTATTATTTATAAGTATTATTAATTAGACTAATTTTTTATAAATTATTATTAATTATTAAAATTTGTTTTATTATTATTTTAATTTGAAGGGTATTAATTACTTAAATTCATTAATTTNTATTAATTAGACTAATTTTTTATAAATTATTATTAATTATTAAAATTTGTTTTATTATTATTTTAATTTGAAGGGTATTAATTACTTAAATTCATTAATTTGTGAATTCATAATTTAAGTTGATAAATTTTAATTCAATAATACAAAATTTTTAACTTAATAATATTTATGAAGGGTATTTTAGTAAAATGATGTATATTATTTAGTAATTATTTATATAAGTAAATATGATAATCTGAATTACCACTTGGATTACTTATATATAGTAAACGGGGTAATGCACATTACTGGTAATTTAATAGGTGATAATCTTTCTGTCAGGTAATGTATATTACCATGTAATGTTAAGAGGTAATGCAGTAAACGCCTCCTAAGTTCGAGTAATAAGAAGTTACATATGATTAGTTATAAATTTCATCATTAAGAAAGTTCGAGTCAAAATTTATTGAATTTTTAGATAATAGGATTAACTCTAAAATCGTATTTGGTTGGAAAAGAACTTTGTATCTCTCTTTTAATCCCCAACTACATCCTTTTGTTTCTCAATATTATTATAACTAAAATTGTAATCATAAATATTATCTCAATGAAGACAAAGGACATTGAGCTGAAATTGTTTCCTTTGAAGACATTTACATTGTCATATGAAAAAAATAAAAAGAAAAAAAATGACAAATATTATATTAATGTCTGTACAAATTAACTTTTTTGCATTTTATGTTCATATTCATTTTTCTAAACTTACTAATAATTTTAATTTAATATATGCTATGCTTATTTGGATACACACATATTTTACATAAACATATATATATAATTAAGACGCTGATAAATGTGTGTGTTCTTTGAAAAATAAATTTCGGAATTCAATTTTCTTTACGGGTGTAAATAAGAAAAAGAATATTATATAAAAAGACTAGCTTAAAACAAAAAACACTATGACACACTTGATCCAAATTCTCAGCTAAGTTTTTATTCATCAGTTCTTTTCTACTGCAAAGTTCTGTTTCTTCTGATAGATTATGTTCAAACTTATTTGTTTGCAATTTGCAAAAATGCATCTAAAAAACAGATCTGCCAGTTAAATATCTCTGCATCTTAAATATGGAATTTGACGCATAAATATTAGGGAGAAATGTATGAATTACTAGTTAAAACCATCATCCATTCTCTAAATTAACCACTAATTATATCAATGATATCACAAACAGAGATTGTACTACAAAGTTTGTAAGATGAACAGAAAGCATCTCAGTTCAGATTCCAAGTCCTACCTGCCACAACTCAGTACATGTCTACTCCTAACAAATTTATCCTAAATTGCAAAAGTTACTGATCTAAAAGTTAATAACACTCCCTTTGATCCTATAATTAACATGCAGAGATGGGCACATGATCAGTACTGCTACTCATGACTTCAATCAGCTTCTCTGCAATTGCACTTGCATAAACTGGATAACCTTCATGAATCTGCAACAATGCATGCAGTAACAGATATAGTTAATTCAGCAAGGAATTGAACAAATTGCTTTCTGCAGTGATTGATCACAGAAAGGAGTAGCATATGACCTTGGTGTTGAACATGAAGATATGGCTGTCTCCAATGTTGCCACCAGACAAGTGCAGCAGCTCCAGGTGCAGGTCCTCAAGGACAGTGGACAGGACGAGCAAGCAGTTGGCCCTCCGGCGCTGCGTGAGCTTGATGTAGACCTCGTCCTCCACTATACGGACGTCGATGGAGGTGTCCTTGGACCTCCGCTGGAGCCATGAGCTCCGCAGCATCTCCTTGAGGGGGCGGTGATCCGTGTCGTCTGCCAAGGGCACCAGCGAGGAGTCCTCCATGTCCGCCGCAGCTTCGCCGCCACCGGCCGCCGGCTGTTTGGCGCCCCTCAGCCTTCTCAGGCGCTTCTTCTCCACCAGCATCTTGAGCTCTTTGACCGTCCTCAGCAGCTCATTGATGTAGTCAATGGTGTCAGCAAGAATGGAAGCTCTATCATTCTTGAATCAGGAAACAGAAGAAAACGATCATGAGATTGCCTGACATGTGTTCTTCCTTCTAATCATCAGACTTTTTGTTTTCCAATATCAAAGTACGTTAATGCAACTACTGTGATTACAGGGAGAGCATATTTTGCATGAACTTAGTTGATTGCAGTGTAATTACATGCCATGAAATATTGACTAAAGCAACATTGCAGGAACTTAACAAAGTTGTGATCTTTGTGTTCTAACAGGGAAAAAAATGGTAGAGTAAAGAACACAACGATCGCAGAAGGTTGCGATCTTTGTGTGTTGTAGCAGCACTGATAGCTTCTAACAGGAAAAAAATGGCAGATTAAAGAACACAAATGTCACCTTTGTTGCGTTTGGGATGAGTGATCTGAGATCGATGAACTTTTTGCCGAACCTTTCTCGCCGCTCCTTCTCGTTCTTGAGGCCCTCGCCTTCCTCTTTCTCTTCCCTGGGGGCTCTCCTCTTCCTCTTCGAGGAATTCTGCTTGCAGGCCTCATCAGCATAGCCGCCATGATCAAGGCCGAAGTAAGAGCCCCCGCAGCTGAACCCAGTAGTGAACTGATCGGCGCCTCCGTGCTCCATCGAGCTGAGCATCTCTCTCACCATTGGCGGCTGACCCGACAGATCGAACTGCACTGTCGGGTCATAGTATACGGCCGTGACGTCTGGCGGCAGGTCTTCGAAGGCCACATCGGCCGGAGCACCGCCCAAATGAATGGCCTCCTGGTTCAACATTCCGAAAGGAGCGTCGGAGATGGAGGCAGGAGTGTAACCGGCGCCTTGCATCAGGCTCATGTGGTTCAGCTCGAGCTGGCAGTGGAGCTCGTCCTTGACGCCAGTGCAGGGGTCATGGGTGCAATGGTGATCTCCTTGGGGGAACCCGAGCAGCCTCAGCTTCTCTTCCAGGTCGCCATTGTTGCTGTTGCTGCTGCTGCTGCTCCTACCTCCTCCTCCTCCTCCTCCTCCAAGGAGCCCCATGTCCGAGTAGCTTAAGGTGGCAGCTTGAGATGGGTCTCCAAAGGGTCCTCCTTGAGCATGCATTGCTTCATGGGGACCAAAATGATACATCTTGTCTTTTCTTCTGGATGCTGATCCCCCTCTCAATCTGTAGATACACTACCTATCAAATATACAAGTTATCAACTAAAAAATGACATATATAGTAATTAGCTACTGTAATCTACAGTAACATATGCAAACACTGCACTTCAGTAAAAAGAAGGTACTTGAGCTGCATGAGTACCTTCCAACAAAGTTCACTAGTGGTTCAAGATCAAAATTCAGCAAGAGCCTGGAGAGGTAACTAGCAGTAGGCAGGAGAGAGAAAGAAAGAGAGAGGTTATGGTGGGGAAAGAGGGGAGAGATGGATAATATATAAAGAGAAGAGGAAAGAAGGATGATGGTTTCTGGTTCAAGAACAAAAAAAAAAAAAAAGAACTGTGAGAGTTACACTGCACAGTATCAGAAAAAAGAACACTGTTAAGACTGAAAAAGGAACACTGTGGAGGTTTGTTACTGAGATTCCCTTCTGATGGGCCCCATGAGCACCCTTTTTTCCAAATTACTTTCTCTCTCCCGATCCCACTTCTGGCAACAAGATCTCCTTTGCTCTGTGGTCATACATGGGTGATGGTACAAACAAGATTATGGCATCTGCCCTGCAGTCACTGAAATGGATGGTCTGTTGCAGACTGGTTACTTTAGCCACACAGAAGAACTTGTTGGACCAAAAAGCAGATTTTTTTCCCTAGTGGTGCCTTGATCCAAAAGTTATTGGTTTTAACAAATCAACTTGGTTAACTGCATTTTACAGTGCAGAAATTTACTGAACTACAAATTCATAGTAGACTTAGAAAAGAAACAACATTTACTGAAATCTTTAGAGTTGATGAATGATGGGTTCAAGTTATAATTAAGTGACCTGAAGTTGGATAGAAGATGTGCATATCTGTGGATGCATTTGCAAGCTGTGGCTTTGCAGTTAATGTTTAACTGCAAGAGTGAAGCAACAAGAAATGAATGAGGGGATTTGTGGACTTGGGAGATTGGGAGGAATCTAAACCCCTCTTCTCATGCATTTGCAACCTGTGGCTTTGCCGTTAATCAAGTGTAGTAGAAGTTGAGGCATGCTATCAGGGTGTGCATGTATCCCTTCTCCTTAATCTCCTAGTTCTCTTTCCTTGTTAGAAACAAGGCCAAGCAGGGATAAATAGTCCTGGAATTGAAATCATAGGTGGAGTTGAATTCTGATCAGTGTGGAAAAAAGAAAGTGAAAAAAAAAAGAAACAGTGAATTGGTCTTGCATTCCCAAATAACCATTTTCATTTGTGAATTTTGATTACATTTATTCTAGTGGGAAGTGTGTGAGTAAAAGTAAATATTAATTATAATATCCAGGACAAGTTTTTCTTACCTTGTATATGAATTGTAAATATTTATCCTTTAAAATAATATGTGCACTCGCACTTTATTAAGAAAAACTTATCATCCATCTTTTTTTTTTCCATTTTTTAGTTGGTGTTTTTCTTTCACATTCTTCCGCACCGTAACATTCTACAAAATAATTAAGAGTGTTCAACGGGTTGAGTCAACCTGGTGAACCCGATCATCCGAATCGAGTTGGATCAGTTCATTTTTTTGGTCGGATTGGATCCGACCATCCGTACCGACCCAAATTGAGTTGGACCGGTTAGTTTTTTTATTCAAACCAAGACCCAATCTTGGTTTGGTTGGGTATGGATTAAGAAATTTCAACCCGAGTGAATTCGACTCGACCCGATGACCCAATTTTTTTAATTTTTTTAAAAATTAAATTAGTTTAATTTAATTTAAAGGTTAAATTTAATTTAAAACATAAAATATATTATAATAAAATAGTTAAAAATTATATTTTATGCTTTAAAATGAATAATAAATATAACAATTCATACTAAATACTAAAAAATGAATAAAAAATAAAAAAAATTGGCCGAGTGATCCATCCCGATCCAACCCGACTTTGGACGGGTCGAATTGGATCGAATTCGCATGCCAAAAATGACACGATCTGACCCAAACCGACTCGACCAAAGTTGATTGGATTGGTTCGAGTTTGGGTTCGGGTTGGATTCAGCCGACCCGTGAACACCCCTAAAAATAACCTTTTAGAGTATGCACTTTTTTCATATGATAAGAAAAACTTAAATCTGTGCACATATGGACGTCGGACGACCACCACTAGGGGGTTTACTGCACAAGGCTCCTGTAGAGGAAGAGCTTTCAGAAATATCATAATGAAAGGAACATAAGAGTTTTTTACATGGTCCATAGAAAACTCAGGCATGCATGAAGAAACAAAATGATAGAACTTAAAGCTATCCCAAAATAGTTCTTCACACACCAACGATCAAATGATCATAAAAACAACTGTAACATGCAAGTAATCACTCCCTATACGACTTGCAATATTACGACTATTTGGATGAATAACGTCGTTTGAATTATCACTCCAAAATATGATTTTTGAGAATAGCATAGAAACAATTCTGAAACACTCTTGTAGTCTACATTCTTGATTGTCATGGACTTGCATCTCACTCATTTTAGTTGCAACAAAACATTAATACATTTGCAAGATATCTCTTGAAATTCACAAGTCAGATGAATGAACATCTTGCAAACTAACTTCATCACCTCATGTTCCAGCTAATCTCTCCATGCAGATCTCATAAGTGTGAAGGACCTCAACCTCAAATGTCATTATATTTGCAAATTGGAAAAATAGTCTCTCAATCCAAAACCAAGTGAAAATTTGACAAGGAGATTTGAAGTAGTAATGTTATCTAAAGAAATAAGAAATTTCCTCGGCATTTGAAATTTCTAGCTTTCCAAAGGAAATTAATACCATAACCTTCATAGTAAATGAGAAATTTGTCAATTTGAAGCGACTAAAATACTAAATTAAGCTTAAAGATTTTATTGGCTGAAGATTCAAATATAAACTTACACTGTGGTCTTTATTCATCGAGTCTAATGTTTTCTATCGAAAATCAGTTAGTTGAGGTCAACCAAGTCACTGTTAACTTGTGGAAGATGAGGCAACAACATAAGAAATTGAAAGTAAAATGAAAAGAAACATTTCTTAGTACTTATCTTTGAGTTGATAATATGCGAAGACTTTGCTTCATCATTGATGTTAAGCTTGTACATCAATTCAGTAGTCCATCATATTTTAATTAGGTCCAAAGGTTCCAAAATTACATGTTTAATTTAATTTATTATCCATAAGTTACCAACCAAGCATAAGGGCAATATTAATTGTGTAGTCTTTATACGTCATCTATCGTCATCTTGAGTCTTTAAATGAATAAACCATCAATAAATCTAAGGAAGTTCAACTTACCATCAGTGAATGGCTGACCATAAAGTCATCTGAAATGATTTTGAAATCTAGTTATATCGAACTCATTTCTCATGATTTCTTTGTTTTCCATTCGGTGAGAGAATTTTTTTTGATATGTTGTTGATGAATTACAAATCAGTGATATTCAAGTCTTCACAATGTCAATTGTTCATTCCAAAAGAACTCTAGGAGTTCCTATCTAAGAAGTAATAAATTTGAATGAAGATGGTGGGGACGAGATTAACTATATTAGATGAGTTTCACTGGGTTTCTAAAGTGTTTCATGAATCAACATCAACTAGTTGACATCAAATCAGAGCAACGCTATTTTCCACTAGAAATCATACCAACTACATCATGTGGGATACTGAATGCCTTCACCAAATATCTAGAAAATTGTGGCTCATTGAAGTAAAAAAGAGACCTAGGTTATTGCTTATTTTGGTTCCTCTTGGAAAAAATTCAAAAAATAAATACAATTTTACATACTCATAATTAAGTTTAGTGAAAGAAATGAAAAAGAAAGAAATCACAATTTTTATATGAATTAGCCAAGGACTTTCAACTGAGTACTAAGAACACTCTTCAATTACGAGAAAATAAAAGCATTTATTGTTTCTCTAGAAGTTTGGGTGCTATATATCTTGTCATATGACTTGACAAGCACAAAATTGACAACACATAAACAAATGCAATGAACTTTAATGCAAACAATAACAATAGCTCATGCGTGAGGGCTAGTCAGAAAAGATAAACATAGATGTAAACAAGCACAAAATTGACAACACATAAACAAATGCAATGAACTTTAATGCAAACAATAACAATAGCTCATGCGTGAGGGCTAGTCAGAAAAGATAAACATAGATGTAAACAAGCACAAAATTGACAACACATAAACAAATGCAATGAACTTTAATGCAAACAATGACAATAGCTCATGCATGAGGGCTAGTCAGAAAAGATAAACATAGATGTAAACCCCTGCTTTAAAACCCCACATGAATGTTATACTTGCTCAATGCATGAGAGAAAGAGCAAACTGCACCACCCTATGCCAGCATTGTTGCAACATAAGGTACAATTTAATAGAAAAACTTCTCTGATTGTTGATTATGAATGTATCAATGTATATATACAAGTATAGTGAGTATATCTACAAAGATACTGCTGAACAGATCAACAATGTTGATTATAACAGTGCATGATTAGCATGATTGAACAATTATGTTGTTACGCCGCCTCAAGTCTGGCATAGTCGTTGGCGGAGCCAGAGCTTGCTACAGAGTTCTTTGAGTCAGGCATTGAATAGAGGTTTCATCATTATATCAACAATTTGATCGGTGGAGGAGATGAACTGGACAAACAATTGTCGTCGAGCTACTTCATCACACAGGAAATTGAAGTCGACGTCAATGTGCTTAGTTTGTGCATGGAACACAGGGTTGGCAGCAAGGTAAGTGGTGCCAATGTTGTCGCACCATACGATCAACGTATTTGATGGTGAGGAACCAAGTTCCACAAGTAAGGAACGCAACCAGATAAGCTCGACTGTGGTGTCAGCTAAAGCATGATACTTTGATTCTGTCCTTTGCTTCTTTGCAGACCATGAAATGAGGTTTTTCCCCAAGTAAATAACGTATCCACCAACTGACTTACGGTAAAAAATGGCAGCCCAATCTGCATCGGAAAAGGCAGGCAACTTCATTGTAAGAGACAGAGTGAGGTGTAGACTTAGGTGAGAAGTGGCCTTAAGATATCGTAGGATTCTTTTGACAACAACCTAGTGGTCATCAGACGGATGGTGCATGAATTGGCACACATGATGAACCGTGAAGGCAATGTTTGGACGTGTGAGTGTAAGATACTATAGTGCACCCACGATTTGTCGATGAACGGTAAGGTCAGTGAAGGAATTTGTGGTAGTAGGGAAAGCTGGGTCGAGGATGGTAAAGGTGAATGGATAGGTTTCATGTTGTGCATATTGGTGCGGTGAAGTATGTCGTTGACATACTTGTGCTGAGATAAAAGGATCCCCTCCTTTGTGTGAAGGACTTCAATCCTAAGAAAGAAATGTAGGGTTCCAAGATCTTTAATGGCAAATGAAGACTGCGATGTTTGATAATATTTCGAACCAAAGTGAGAGAGGAGCCAGTGATAATGATGTCGTCGATGTACACAAGTATAAAATGTTGTATTAAGATCATGTTGCAAAATGAACAAAGAGGGATCGATGGAGGAGCCACGAAAACTGAGAGATCTTAGACATGTGCCTAATGTGTGAAACCAAGTGCATGGAACTTGTTTGAGGCCATAGAGATACTTTGTGCAGACGACAAACATGATGCAGCTTGTCAGGATCAATGAAGCCCAAAGGTTGGGTCATGAACACCGACTAAAAAAGATGACCATGTAGGAAGGCATTATTAACATCTAGTTGATGAATGGGCCACTTTCGTGTGACGGAAAGAGAGAGGACAAGGTGAATGGTGGTGGGTTTAATGACTAGACTAAATGTTTCATGATAGTCGACGCCAATATGTTGTGTGTAGCCTTTCGCAAGAAGACGTGCCTTGTAGCGATCTAGAGTTCCGTCGGGTTTGTATATGACCTTATACAACGACTTGCAGCCAACGATATGCGTGTTAGATGTGCGTAGAATGAGGGTCCAAGTGTTGTTCCTAACAAGGGCATTAAACTCTTCAGACATGGCAGTTCTCCAATGGTGGTATTTGTTTGCAAACGAGAAGCGATTTAGGGGACTGGAATGTGTTGGAGTGGCTATGGGGGATTTCAATCCGGCTAATTATCGATAGTTGATAGGTTTTCATGGATGGAGAAGGATCAAAGAGGGTGGAGGGGTTGGAGTTGGTGTAATGATCGGAGAGGCGAAAGATGAGGGTGAAGACGTAGGTGATGATGATGGGCTGCAAGTATCACATGAAGGCATATAGTTTGAGGTCACACACATCCAAGGATGAGTTGTGTGTGGTGGTGGAGATGGTCCGGGCCCAAGGATAGAGGACGTGGCAAAGGGATAAGATGACTCATCAAACACATTATGACAGAGAACATAAACGCGGTCGGAGGTGATATTGAGGCAACAATAGCCAATGGTTTGAGAGGGTAACCAAGAAAGACACATCTGGTGGATGAAAGTCGTATTTATGATGTTATATGATCGAGTCCAAGGGTATGCAGTGCAGCCAAAAACCTTCAAAGAATGATAATCAGGTGCTCGATTAAAGAGGGATAGATTGTGAAGTACTGGTGTGGGCAGTCTATTAATGAGAAATGTAGCATATTCAACAACAAAATGTTAGTATTGTTTAGGAATTGATGCATGTGCAAGTAATGTGAGGGATGCGTCGACAACTTGACGAATTCAACGGACAACAGAGCCATTATGTTCATGTGTATGAACACATGTCAGGAGATGGCGAATGTCCTTATCGTCCAAAAAAGAACGAAGTGCGATAAACTCTCCCCGCGATCTATTTGGAATCTTTGAGTTTAGTTACAAATTGTCTTTCAAGAAATGTGAAAAATTTAGGAAAAATGTGTCGTACTTCTGTTTTATTAAAAGAGGAAAAGTCCAAATAAATTTTGAAAAATCATCGACAAAGATAAGAAAGTAATGATGTCCATCAAAAGACATGGCATGAGCTGGTCCCAAAAGATCTGCATAAAGTAGGTTGAGAGGTGAAGTGCTGACAGAGGAGGTGCAAGGGAGTGGCTGTCGGGTTGACTTTCCAAAGGCACAAGCTTCACATCACCTGGAAGGGTTGCTGCGAAGTGCTAGAATCTGGTGCTGGTTGAGGACAGAGTGAATGACTGGAGGTGCTAGGTGACCAAGGCGTGCATGCCACATAGTTGTGGAGACCTTATTCGTTGCATAGGCGATAGGGCTGAGGACGAGCTAGGAAGATGGTATAATCCATCTTTAGTTGTTCTGTGAAGAATTGGTTGACAACTGCGTAGATCCTTAATAACAAAAGAGTAAGGTAAGAATTCAAAGGAACAATTATTATCTTTAGCAAATTGACGAACATAGAGCATGGGTTTTGCAATTAAAGGAACATTAAGACATTTCAGAGTTTCAAGGTTGTAGAACGAGAAGGATATATGGAGGATCCACAATGAACAATTGGGAGTTGCATATCGTTGCCGACCTGCAGTTGGTCAGTACCGTTGTAAATCGTCGGATCATGCAATAATTGAAAATCTAGCATGACGTAATGAGTGGCACCAGTGTCTGGGAACCATTCTGAGTATGCTCCAAGCGTCGGGACGGAGGCAGAGGTGGAAGCTTGTGAAGCTAAATTTGTGTTGTTAGCCCGAGCGGACGTCGTGTTCTGATGGGGGAATCTGCACTGATACAAACTGTGACCCCGATTGCCCTAGATGGGACAAGGAAGGTAGGGGCGCCTCGACAATGTACGACCACGACCACGTCCTCTTCCACGATTATTGGAATGAGAAGAAGGAGCACATGTTGTGCTCATGTTCGGAGTTGTATTGGTGAGGTTTGTAGAAGGAATGAAGGCATTATCAGAAACACGTTGGTTGTTGAGGCGTATTTCATGGTTAAGGAGTAGACTACGTAATTCATGGAAGGGGATAACGATTGTGCAAGCAGATAGTGAGGCAACAATTTTGTTGAAGTCCGTACCAAGGCTATTGAAGATGATTGCATTGAAGGCTGATGTGGACAATCGAAGACCAGCAGCCGCAAGCTCATCGGCGATGAATTTGGCTGGCCGAAGAAATGAGGTAAAAGATGAATCACCTTTTCTGAGGTTATGAAGTTGCATATGAAGTTGTAGTAAGTGCGTTTCAGAAGGAGCGCCAAAGGATTGTTTGAGCGCTTGCCACACACGCATACGAGGTAAGTAGGCCGACGACGAGGGGCATGACATCTTCAGAGAGAGAGAGAGGCTAAAATCCAGCTGAGAAGCATCTAATCACAGCGTTGCCATTCATGATGGGTGAGTCCGCCGACAATATATGAAGATGCGTCTATTGGTGGCAAGGAAGAGCGCCATCAACAAATCTCTCGAGATCGAAGCTGATAAGTAGAGAGAGAAGTTGGGTGACCCATAATAAGTAATTTGTCGTAGTCAGCTTTAAAGAGAGGAAATGATTTGCTTGCGGAAGGGTAGTCATCAGAGTTGAAGGCAGGGGAATCATGGTGGTGTAGTTAGGCAGTGTTGCAGTGGAGATGAACGAAGAGGTGGAGGATGAGTTAGTCATGCTGGAGGAGAAAAAAAAAGTTATAGAGAATATAGCTCTGATACCATAATAAAAACAACTTATCTAATTGTTGATTATGAATGTATCAATGTATATATACAAGTACAATGAGTATAGTCAGAGAGATATTGTTGAACAGGTCAATAATGTTGGTTATAACAGTGCATGATTAGCATGGTTAAGCAGTTATGTTGTTACAATTAACCATGGTTGGAGATGATCAAGAAACATTGAAACAACAATCCCACCGAATTGATCAGGGAACTCCTTGAATGTCCTGGACAGCGACAATAATCCAGTTGCTCATTCTATTTTTCTCAAAATCTTCCATTAAGAGAGCAAATTTTCAAAATCTTCCATTAAGAGAGCAAATTTTGAAAATTTTTACTGTGTACACTTTTGTCTCTCAATCATATTTTCCTAAATGCCATTGAACTAAATCTAATGGAAGTCTTTTACAATCCTTTTACAGTTTTCTACTGTTAATGCTGACCCGTCCACTATTAGGAACAAAGTATTTGAGTAAAAATATCTGGGCAGTGTCAAAGAAAGAAAATATACATTTTAATAACTTAGTGCTATTAGGTATCTCATCATAGATAACAAAACATGACATGCTAACTAGATTTCAATGATCACTGGTAGAAAACAAAAACAGTAAATTTCTTTGCTTGTGGAAATCAAATGCATATACATGCCCAGAAGTTGCTGCAACAGCTCTAGCAAGTTTGAACACTCCAACTCTGTTCTGAAAAGTTGACCCTTTCTTAACTTTTACAGCCTTCATGGGGTAATGCGAATTGACAAGAACTTAACATGGATATCATGTGCTACACAAACTGTGGCACTTAGCCAGAACATGTTGCATGCGAGACATGCTTTCAATTAAAAAGAACTGTGTGTAAATTTGGTCGTTAATTCATGAAAGAAAGTCTGCAAACATTTTCTGCAATTTCATGCTAAAGAACTAGACATAAATTGAGATCAGGAAGAAAAAAAATTGGCTTCACACTTTAATGAAGTA
This sequence comes from Pontederia paniculata, assembly GCA_001647135.1. Taxonomy (NCBI): domain Eukaryota; kingdom Viridiplantae; phylum Streptophyta; class Magnoliopsida; order Commelinales; family Pontederiaceae; genus Pontederia; species Pontederia paniculata. The sequence goes on from LTAE01000830.1 coordinate 47,507, forward strand.
GCAGAGTTCCTGCATTCTCCTTTTCAAACACCCAATTTTTAACTTGATACTGGAACTTCTTCTTATCTTTCTTCTGTCTGCAATGCAATGCAGAGCATGACAATCTCAATCAACACCCAACGTCAACTAGCTGGCGGATATCTACAAAATATGATGGGAAAAAGAAAGAAGAAAATATTCGAACTTTAACTTCAATCGAACTCATTTCGAAGGAGAGATCGATTGGAGATGGAAAAAAGAAGTGACCTTTTTTTTTGATAAATCTAAACATTATTAACATTCGACTAATTCGATGTTCGAAAAGAAATAACAGAATAAATTTTGATCAAGATGACAGACTCCAGAGTTCGAACTCAGACTATTAACTCTAAATCTCGCAGACCTATTAATTATTTGTGTCAACCAACTTGATAAAAAAAAAAAGTGACCTCTTGAACCGGAAGATGGCGCACTTCGGCGGCTGGATGTAAAAGCTACACCGGAGTTGGAGGCGAAGTAAGAATTTGGGGGCGATTGAGCCGTTTGTTTGAGAACGTTTTTCTATGTGCCTGACCACATTATAAACATTTAAAATTGTCCTCTAATTTGAGTTCAAAAGGTAAAATTCATTTTTGAAGTCACTATTTATTTATGAACAAAAAATCTCACTTTTCTTCAACTAAAATTATTAATAATTCTAGTTTTTTTACATAAAAAAAAGAAATTTATACCTCGTACCTCTAACTTTTATAAAAAAATCAACTTATTTCAACACAAAAAAGACCCATTTATTAAAGTTTAATTAGTATAATTTAAGTGGGACTATATTTTACGAGTTTAATTTTTAAAATTACTATTTTAAGTAAATCTTAAATTAGTCATATTCTTACAGTCTTTCACCTATGCTTTCTAATAAATCTCTTAAAAGAATTTAATAGAAACCAAAATCTTAATAACTTTTTAAGAAGAGGTTGATAAATTATTATGTCGAAGAAAAATGAGATTTGATAAAATGATAGGACAAGACTTACTGATGATATTTTACGTTAATAACAGAATAAATTAACCTGAACAAAAAATGTATTAACATTTTAAGGCCATAACTCCGGAGTACATTACGGGAATTCTCCATATTCGAAGTTTAACTCTTTATTTTACCAATCATTAATTTGTAACTGAATTAAATAAGAGTTCAGAATTCAAGGTAGCTAGTTCCGTTCATTGCCATTGCACATTACTTAAAAATGTACATTTTTTATCAGAAAGATTATCACTTATTAAATTATCGATAATGTATATTACCTTATTTAGTTAGTATATATAAATAATGTATCTGACAATATCTATTATCTTATTTTTTATATAAAATAATTAATAAATAATGTACATTTTTACTAAAATATCCTTTAATGAAATAGTTATGTTTACAAATTTATATAAATTTAATTGAATTATTTGAACTTGAATCACAAATATATATTCTAAAAAAAATTATAAGTGATATATAATTTTCTAAAACTGATAATAGAAAATTAATAATAATTATTCTAAATGTTTATTATATTTTAATAATTAATGATAGATTATTTATTATTCATAATATATTAATAATCTATTATAGTTAATTAATAATATTAATGTTAAAATTAGTATAAATAATAATAATAATAATTTATTTAATGATAATGATAAAAATAAAAAAAATTAGTATAGTAATTAATAATTATTATACTAATGAATAAAATATTATATTAATTTAATTTGATTATTTTTATCATCTATTTAAATAAAATTCTAAAGGACGAATGTGAAAAAAAATTATAGGAGCACTTGAGTAGCAATCTGGATTGTCCTCACTCCCATGAGCAATTCAGATTGCCACTTCTTCATAAGCAATCTGCATTGTCTATCAACATAGATTACCTATAAAATTAAAATAAGTGAACGAGGCAATCTGGTGGGCCCAGATTATTTTATCTAATATTATCAGTGAAAAAATTACCTCTACAGACCTCTAAGAATCGTCCACGTGATTTGAGGAGTTAAACCGGATTGATCAATCAAATTAGATCAAAGATGTGTTACAACCGGCTGGTTTTAAATAAATTTATTTTTAAAAAAATAAAACGGGAGTAACAATAAAATAAAATTGTGTTACTTACGAAGTCATTATTATAAAAAGTAATAATAAAAAATAATATTGTTGAGTATACTGAGTTGGTTAAAAAATAATAAACAATATATTCATTTTTCAGATTAATTTTTTTAGTAACCTTGGTTATGTATCATAGGAAAGGTTAAAAAAAAATACTTTCAAAAATTCGAATATTAGTTTTTAGAAATATATATCATGAGTTTAATATACGTGTTAAGCATTTGATATTTAGTAGAGATATTAAACATATCTTAATAATCTAAATACCTAATTAATAATAAATTATAAAATTAATAAATAATCATGACATAAAAATAATTATTGATTATGCATTGAAGAGCTTAGTAGGTACACTAAACCTTTATTTATTTAATACTATATCAAATATATTTTTAATAATCTAATTTTAAATTTATAATTATGATATATTATCAAAATGATCCATAAAAAAAGTTGTATTAACTATTAGTCATATATACATGATTGATATATCAATAGTTTTATTAATAAATAACAAGTATGTAATTTAAAATTAAATTAGTAAACATATGCTTAGCACGATATTAATAAAATTATGTCTACACATTCATTAATTTCTATATTGTTAACTCAAATATTTTTAAATTATTTATTAAATACCTTTTGTTTTCTTAGAATAATATTTATATATTACTTCCAAGTGACTGAATATATTTTTATAGATATATAAAATAGTTTAATTACATATATAATATTTTATGTTATTTTTTACCGCCGGTTCGATTCGGTTCGGTTCGATGATGAACCGGGCTGCTTTGCCTGAGCCGCAAACCCCCATTTATACCTCAAGCCGTTTTAGCCACCAAACTCGTCTGCCTTCTCGTCTTCTTTTTAATCGTTTCGTGGCCCCCAAACTTCTCACAAGTGCTCCTTCCCACCGCCGCCGGGTCGTCCTCCGGTGCCCGCCGTTCTCCGGCAGCCTTCCGGCTCATCTCGTCGCCGCCGCCGTTCCGATCCGAGATGGACGACAGCTGCGCCGTCTGCGCTGAGCCCCTCGAGTGGGTCGCCTACGGCTCGTGCTGCCATCGGGAGGTGTGCTCGACCTGCGTCGTCCGCATGCGGTTCGTCCTCGACGACCGCCGCTGCTGCATCTGCAAGACCGAGTCCCACGTCGTCTTCGTGACCAAGGTACGAAGCCTAGGGCTTCCTGCGATTTCTTTCCCCTTGAATCTTGATTTGTTCATCTATCTTTAGGTTCGATGTTTGATTTCGTCGCTTTCCCATCAAAATTTTGATGAGTTGGTGCTCGATTTCTTGGGATAAACTATCATCGCCTAAGAAAACTTGGTTCTTTTGGACCCTTCGATCATGACATCTGAGAATTAGATCCTCTCTCTTCCCTGCGCGATTGAGCATATAAATGTGCTTTACGCCTCAATCAACTTGCAATTTGACTTCATCTCGTTGTATAGAATCTAAAGGAGTGCTTGTTAGTGTTACTTTCTATGAGAAATTTGGGGATTTGCAGGCGTTGGGAGACTTTACGAGGGTGGTGACAGATTTTTCAGTGTTCCCACAAGGTCCTGCGGAAGGGAAGGCAGGGCAGTTCTGGTACCACGATGACACACAGGCCTTCTTCGATGATTCGGAGCATTACAAGATGATAAAGGCTATGTGCAAGCTCTCTTGCAGTGTCTGCGATAGGAATGCAGAGGAACAAGGTAGTGAGGGTTCAAAGAGGAGGAGCAAGTTTAGGAGCATCGAACAGTTGAAGGGGCATCTTTTCCATCAGCACAAACTGTTTATGTGCAACTTATGCCTTGAAGGCAGAAAGGTGATCACTAGCATTAATCAGAAATCTCATTCATTATCTATTGTTCTCTTTTGCATTATGTTTTAACTTGAAAGTTGAAGCATCCTGATCTGGTGGATGCATTTATAATACTTGTATATGCTTTAAAAGTAACAAATTTGCATGATTCTATATAATGTTTGGCCAGTTATGTGATTCTACAAATTATTTGCCCGTATTGTTACCTTTTCTAGTTCCTTGTTGATGTGTAGCACTATCTATGTCCTTAAAAGAATAGTATCACTATATATGCTTTTCTTCTATGGGTTTGATGCAATACAACTGTTTCATAACTTTGAATGTTTGTTCAATTAAAAAATGAACCATTCTTGACTTACATTAATCCTGATCTTCTGATACTATGCACATCTAATACTTAGAACAAGAATGAGCTGATTTAACAGAGATACTATTGGACTAAAAACCTCAGATTTCAAGTTCGCTATGCACTTCTTAGTGACTTTTTAATCTCTCACTACCAACTTCTATCTTTACTTTGCATAAGTTAAGTCAGCCCTATCCTCAGCCATTCCTTCTATATTTCAGACGCAGCATTATACACTGAAGATGGTTTCCTTAAGCAGGTATTTATTTGCGAGCAAAAGCTGTACATGAGATCACAATTAAATCAACACATAAAAACTGGTGATTCTGAGGTGGATGGCAGTGAGAGTGAACGTGGTGGATTCATGGGCCATCCAATGTGTGAATTCTGCAGAAAACCATTTTATGGAGAAAATGAACTTTACATGCATATGTCGCAAGAGCATTATACATGCCACATATGCCAGAGGTACGTTTCTATGCACTTAAGTATTATTAATAATTGGTAGAGCACTACTTAATGCCTTCTGGAATAACTATTTGCAGGCAGCACCCAGGAATCTACGAGCATTTTAAAAATTATGATGACTTGGAGGTACAGCATTTTAAACATTTTCTCTGAAAACTATTCTAATCAAATAATGATATGTGATCTCACTTGTGCTACCTCAGATGCAATTTAGTATAAGGTTTTTTAAAACTTTTTGAATTTGATATGAGTTTTGCTGCACATATCATCACATTTTGTTTTATTTCTAGGAATTGAATTTTCGCTTAATATGTTTAATATTGGTTTGCCAGATCCATTTTCGTCAAGAGCATTTCCTGTGTGAAAATGAGTCTTGCTTGGCCAAGAAGTTTGTTGTTTTCCAAACTGAAGCTGAAATGAAGGTGGGTTTGCATAGGTAAAGAAGGGTGCAGATACTATGTAATGTTTTCAAATGCATGCTATGCAGTATAATCTCATGCTTTAATATTTTCTAAAGTCTCTTGCTATTTCTTTGTTCTCTTAGAGACATAATGCTGTTGAACATGGAGGAAACATGTCCCGTTCAAAGCGGAATTTTGCACTCCAGGTACCTCATTGTATAGAGCTCTAGTATGATCTGACCTTTTTCCTCATCTTACGTTATGTATTAATTTTGTTTTGATCTTTCTAGGTGCAATAAGAATGGTAGACCTTTGATGTCTGTTAAATGTTTCTTATAACTCATTGTGTGTTTTCCTGATTTCATATTCTTTTTATGTGTAGATACCAACTAGCTTCAGATATCGACGAGTTGAACAAGAACAACGTAGAGGAAGAGGCCGGGGATTTCGTCCTGAACCTTCTAGCAACCAATTATCACTTGCCATACAAGCAAGCCTTGAAACAGCCATGGCAGATGGGAGAATCCGTGATTCATCAGTGAGTCATGATGTGACTGAACATGAAGAGACAAATCAACTGGATAGAGTTGTGCATGAATCTTTGACTGCTAATTCAGGTGCACAAGGGCCTTCAAGATATCCTGGAGCAGAAAACCAAAGTTCTCGGACATCCCAAGTTCTAGAAGAATCTTCCTTCCCTCCCCTTGTTGACCGGAACTTACCTGAGCCATCTTCTAAGTATGCCCAGGCTCTAAGTCAAAGAACATGGAGCTCTTCAAAACTTGAAGAAGAATCATTTCCTCCTCTACCTGGTGCAAGTACAAGTAGTAAGCCAAAGATAGTTAAAGGAGTAGAAAGCTCCACTGCGAATAATAACCTTGCTGCTCGTCTCCATCGACGAAACAAGGGACCTATCACCAGTACTTCTGCTGCGTCTAAGCATCATGATATCAGCTCCTCTACTTCCCGGGTGAGATCCAAGCCTAGTCAGGGGTCATCATCTACTTCAACCAATCATTGGCCAGCAATTAATCCAACAAGAGGAAATGGGTTCATATCACCTTTGCCTGCCAATTCTTCATCGGATTCAAACAACAACAATAAGATAAAACATTCATCATCAGCTCCTAACCTTGCTGAGGGACAACTCCCAATTCGAGCTACAGCTAACATGGCTCATGCAGTGGGTGCAAGCAAACATGTGGCTATCAGCAACCAGCCTCATACTAATGTTGAGGATGTTCAGACAGCAAATAAGTTCTTGGTGGAAAGGATACGGGCAGGATTAGGAATGGATGAAGATAAATATGTTGCTTTCAAAAGCATATCTGGAGAATATCGGCAAGGGTTAATAAACACACCTGAATATCTTTCTTACATTGAGCAATTTGGTCTTTCACATTTGGTTCTTGAACTAGCTTGGCTCTGCCCTGATGCACACAAGAGGAAGGAGCTAATTGATGTATACAATGCCAATTTAAGGAACAAGAGTATCCAAGAAAATGGAGACAACAATCTAGGCAGCTCAAGAGAGAGGAAACCAAAGAAGGGAAAGGGTAAAGAACGTGCAGAAAGTAGTGCAGATGGTGCATTAACAGATAGCTTTTTAGACACTGTAAGGAAACTGCAATTGAGTAACAAGCCTCAGAGTGGGGAGGTGGAAGTGTTGTCAAAGGATGGATATCGGTCTGCCAAGGATAAACTTCAGCTGTCTGTTTTGGTAGGTCCTGCTAATTCAAGTTCTGACAATGTGAGCTCTGATAGAACTGCCAATATAGATGCTGCAGGTGCCAGTTCAGATAAAACTTCGGCTGCAACAAGTAGTAAACAGCGCAAGAAGACATCAAAGTTTCATAGGGCTCGTTTGGGAGATGGTTCTGTAGCAGCACTCCTTGACCTTAATCGTACAAGCACTAGTCCTGAACGCCCTGAAAAGGAGGCTGTTGATCGTCCTTCTGAGGGAATACCAGTACGAGGTGTGTGGCGAAAGGGAGGTGTACAGAAACTTTTCCAATAACAATTTAGTTGCGCCTCGGTGTCATTTTGTCTTTAACAGAGATATTATGCTTTGGTTGTTGGAGTAAGATGGCTCAATAGGGAAGGGCAATTTTTATTCTTGAACCCTCAGAAATGGAAACTATTCATCATCGTCCTGTGGATATACCAGCACAAGGGGTTTGCTGAAAATGTTGGCAGAGATTTCCAATCAATTTTGTCACATTGCTTTTTTTGTTGTTGTAACAGAAAGGTAATTTGCCTTTCGATTACGGGGCCATAGATTCGCAGTTCATTTTTTTTGCATGTCATTACAATAGTATGTTAGGCCCAGCAATTGAGCGATATTTGAAAGTGTTGCACTCTGTTCTTTCTTAAAGAGCGCGATGTTACTTTTTGGTTGATTCCTGTAGCAATAAGGGCAGGTAAGATGATTACATATAAGACATATATGATTATGTAAATGACCTTATTTGTCTGTTATGATGGTGAATGTTAACTTGTTGAGTTGGGCGTTAAAGCCGGCAAATCTGATGCAAGTTATGATTTGTTCTAAACTTGTTAGCCTTGTGAATGTTAGAAAGCTTGTTGAGGCTTGTGCTGCCCATACTTCTCTCTTGATTCATTCATTAGGCACACCCACATGTGGATTCTGAGCTCTTAAACAAGGAAAAAAAAGATTGAATGATCCTTCAAAGGATTCATCCTTGAATCATAATCAATGATCTTAATTTTTGATCACTTTGAAAGGGAGCAAATATGAAGCATTATCAAATTTATAATGAAGAATTCAAATTAAAGACACGGAGCTCTTCATTTTAAATAAAAATTATGACACAATAAGAAAGCAGTTGTTTTTCTGCTTTAGTTCATACTTCATAGTTCAGTTTAAACTAATACTCATCATCAAACTCATTCACAACCCATGAACATTATTAGGGACATAACACACACTGTAACAAAGAACATAAACGCACTCAATTAGTCCAAAGCCATCGACCATTCAGTTGCCTGAACCGGTCTTACGAGCTGAAGTTGCTACGTGCGGCATCCCTGGCGCGCTCCCAGTGCCAAGCTGCGGCACTCCGGCTCCTCCGACGCCGGGGAACACGCCCCCGGTACCAAGCTGCGGTAGTCCGGCTCCTCCGACGCCGGGGAACACGCCCCCGGTGCCAAGCTGCGGCAGTCCAACGCCGGGGAACAGGCCCCCGGTGCCAAGATGCGGCAGTCCGGCTCCTCCGACGCCGGGGAACACGCCCCCGGTGCCAAGCCGCGGCAGTCTAGCTCCTCCGGTGCTGGGGAACGCGCCACCGGTGCCAATCTGCGACAGTCCAGCTTCTCCGGTGCTGGGGAAGCCACTGAAGCTGAGCGTGCCGAACACAAGGCCATATGCCCCAGGAAACGTCTGTGGCTGATACACGGCTTTTTCTGTGTCCTTGAGGTCTCTCCCTTGCAGACTCATAGCAAAGTTGGTCAGGACAAGAACATGGACCAGAACCATCTTTGTGGACATCTCCATGTTCAATGTCATCTCCTCTCAAGATTACAGTGGGGACTGGTGTTTGCCATCTAAGAGCCCTCAAGGTTGCCATTTTATAGCAGAGAAATGGAGTTGATCTGTGCAGGTGGAATGCAGTTGAGCTTTTACAGTGGGGGGATTCCAGAATTGGTAGTATGCTTGATGTGGTGTTCTCTGCAGCAGGGTCTCTCTGTGGCTGATGGAAAAATAATTCAAGCTACTGCATTCCAGTTGGAGCTTTAAGGCAAGCTGAAAGAGATTTTAAGTTCGAGTATCTCTATACACAAAATTTTTTTGTCGAAAGTTTAACTCGTCATAATTTCGCTATACCAACTGAGATTTTTTTTATTTTAAAAAAGAAGAACTTTATCTATTAGCAAAATATCGTGAGTTGTCCAAATATAAAATATTCAGGAGATCATGAGGTGGATCTTCTGACTAAAAAGAGTTCCGGAGGGAGTGTCTGCCGGCCTTTGCCAAGTAATTGGCTGCCCTATTTACTTCTCGATATACATGATTAATTGTAAAATTATGAAGCGTCTCGAGTACATGTAAAATATCAAGTATCATGCTTTTGATATGCCAAGGGCACAATGATTTCCGTTGCACGATATGCACCAGAGGTTGTGAATCAGATTCTATTGCCACGTTCAAGTATCCAAGATGTTGGCATCGTAGCAGTCCAAGTCTTAGCGCGCAAGCCTCAGAAGCCAACACAGTCTCGAAAGAGCGACATATCGATCCTGCAAAAAGAAGGTTGCCGTTAGCGGATCGAATGATATACCAACTGAGATTGAACCTGATTAGTCGCTCTTTGTTGTCCAAGATGAAGGGTTTCATTTTTAAAATTTTCTTATTGTTTCAAACTATCAGAAGTGGCATTAATCAAATTTACTTTTTTTTTCTCGTTTCATTTCAGAGCATTCATTTTTTTCGATACTTATCTGCTTCTATTTCTACTTTACGTAAGCGAGCCTGGGCTCTTTCGAGCTGCTCAATGACCCCTCTATGTAATTCTTTCAAATTAAGAACAATACTCAAAATTTTCTGTTTTCGATTATCTAATAAATTATTTAATGAAAGTAGATTATACTATCATTAAATAACTTCCATGATCTCTTTCCGGACCAAACATGAATCTTTCGATTCATTTGGCTGTCATGCTCAATTTTTTTATGATATGGACATTTCCATATCATTTTAATGTAACGAGCCTACCATCTCTTTAATGTTTGCATTCGAATATATTGAAACTGATACAAGATCAGAATATTAGGAGGGCTCTTATGACTAAAATAGATAAAAATCTATAATTATCAGCAAAGTTGTTTCTTTATTTATATTTGTTCTTTATTTTATTTTTTAAATTTTGGTTTTTCATTTTCAATTTCTTTAAAATGAAAACAGTAATAATTTTTTTATTTCTCTTTTGTTCAAATTCAAAAATTCTTCTTTTTTTTATATATTGATTCGGCATTGAATAAAAAAGGGTCATCTTGCCCACTTTTTTTTAGTAAATGATTGAAATATTTTTATTGATATGGACACAAATTAGTCGGCTCGAAAACTATGGTAGCAATTGAAAAAAAAAGACATATTTGAAGGACTTGACAAGTGACAAAGTGTTGCATGCCTGCATCTTGCACTGCAGGGGCAAACAGATGCCAAATGGACTGTGACATGAAATGGAACAATCAGGCCCCCTAAAAGTGTCTTTGAGAGTTAAGTTCTGAACTTCTAACCAACCTGAAGGCTAGCTGAGGTAGTTGGCTTCTTCCCTTCCCAACTAGTGAGAATTTCAGGAGGATTAAAGCACTGAAACATTCTTCTCTTGTTGGTATGATTAAGTTTGGATTTTTAGTACCTGAGGACCTAAGTTTTAGTTATTCAAACTTTTCACTCTGTTATATGTCTCAACATCATTTACATTATTAAGAAAAAAACTCACTCTTAGTGCTCATGGCCTCTGTGGCATATATGAGATATGATAGTAATTTTCTTAGCATAATTAATATATGATCAGTTCATTGGTTTGTATATTCAATTAGTTTGGCAAGCTAAATAGAAAATACAAGGTGCAAAACTTTCATCATTCTTACTACAAAGAATCACTAATGGAAAACTGAACTCAAAACTCCAAGTTAAAGAAATCATCATTGAGAAAGATTTTGATTTAGATTGCCTTCAGGTTGATTAGATCATATCATATCCAATGAGATGCTGCAAGTTGATTAGATGATTAAATCTCCAATGCCTCTACTTAACTTGATTCCACGACCAGGAAAAGCATCCAAAGTTTGAAGATGGCAGAGGTTGTACATTGATTCAAGAACAAACTCGATACTACGAAGTTCTCAGTGGCGTAAATACTTAAGACCGTTGATCGAATCCTTTAGGATGCATCAGAGGCAAAACATGTGTTTCTAAGGCATTTCAAGTTATCACACAAGTAGCCAAGGGGTGGCATATGAACACCCTTTAATACTAGCGTTCGTAAATGCTTTAATGCAAACAAAGACCTCCAATTTACAGTTTTGAGGCTGTCAATTGCATGTAATGATACATGTCGAATTGTTTCAGGGATCATGGAATGCAATTGACCAAAGAAGTTACTGATAGGTGTTCATCTCTAGCAATGGATTGTGCAAGATCATAGAAAATATCATGCATGATGTACGAAGGGAAAAAGAAATATACAGAAAGTGTATATTGACACTTTCTGTATAAATGAACAATAATCAGATTATTTTGTACAAAAAGTGTCGTTACTTTCTGATGCGTTACGCGCGCTACACTAAAGATGTGATACACGCGCTTTGCCGCCAATGTATGAATATGTTGTCGTGTTATCATAATATTTTAACTCGACCTTTGCAACAATTCATTGAAATAAGCAATGTTGTCAGAACCGGACCGGACCGGCCGGTTCGACCGTCGACCTGGGCCTAGTCCGGTCCTGGTTCGATGCAAAAATCGAGTAAGGAGTTGGACCGGTCAAAATCAGTCAAGAACCGGAAAAATAGTGGTCGAACCGCTTGAATTTTTTTTAATTATAAAAGAATTCTTTACTTGATATTTGTGTTTTAATAAATAATTATTTAAGATATATGTTTATTAATAATTTTTGTATCGAATAAAATGTTAATTGATCATAACTTTTGAAAATAAATTTAATTTTTATTCATATTTAATCATTTATTTATGACTCTTTTATCTAAATAATAAATTATATTTTAATTTAATATTTTTTAATAGTATCCGGTTCGACCATCCGATTTAATCGGTTCAACCGGTTAAACCTAACCCGGAGGCTCCTCCGGGTCGACGTCTGGTTCGATTCTGACAACATTGGAAATAAGCCTTGCCTACATTCTCTTTCATTTTTTCTCCCCTTTGGCCGGAGGAATCCTTGTGACATCCATTCTTGAACTATATATGGCTTGTCGAGAAGATTACTCTTCCGAAAAAAAGATAAATATAGATAGGGGCAAAGACCATGTAGCACACTAATGTGTATGCACCAGAAAGTAACGACTTCATCATTGTTCACTTGCATAGAAAGTAACGATACTTTATATACAAGTGCGTTATATATTCTTTTTCCCATGTAGATAACACGGTTTCATTTCATTTGACATGCGATCATAAATCAACTTCAAAGCTGGCAGGATATCATAATTTTTTCTTCATCTACCTCCCATAACTTGCTCTCCATTATATCACTCCATGTCTCTTCGTCAATTTCAAAGTTGCAAGTCAGTATCATTTTGGCTTTAGACAGAGATATTATGCTTTGGTTGTTGGAGTAAGCTAATGACATATTTCATAGTCAATAATTTAATCCTTGATCACTCTGGAAACAATTAAAAAAAAAACTAAATATTATTTAATATTCGAGAATAAGAAACCTGTGGTTTTTTGCTTTGGTTCATAGTTCAGTTTAAACTAATAATCATCATCAAGCTCATGCACAACCCATGAACATTATTAGGGACATAAACACACTGTAACAAAGAACATAAACACACTCAATCAGCCCAAAGTCATCAACAATTCAGTTGCCTGGCGCACTCCCAGTGACAAGCGGCGGCGGCAGCAGTACGGCTCCTCTGGCGCCGGGGTACCCGCCGCCGGTGCCGATCCGCGGCAGTACAGCTCCTCCGGTGCTGGGTAACACGCCCCCGGTGCCAATCCGCGGCAGTCCAGCTCCTCCAGTGCTGGGGAAGCCACTGAAGCGGGGCGTGCCAAACACAAGGCCATATGCCCCAGGAAACGTCTGCGGCTGATACGCCACTTCTGCTGTGTCCTTGAGGTCTCTCCCCTGCAGACTCATAGCAAAGTTGGTCAGGACAAGAACAAGGACCAGAACCATCTTTGTGGACATCTCCATGTTCAGTGTCATCTCCTCTTAAGATTACAGTGGACTGGTGTTTGCCATCTAAGAGCCCTCAAGGTTGCCATTTTATAGCAGAGAAATGGAGTTGATCTGTGCAGGTGGAATGCAGTTGAGCTTTTACAGTGGAGGATTCCAGAATTAGTAGTATGCTTGATGTGGTGTTCTCTGCAGCAGGGTCTCTCTGTGGCTGATGGAAAAATAATTCAAGCTACTGCATTCCAGTTGGAGCTTTAAGCTGATTAACATATTTGAAGGACTTATCAATCGGGATTAGGATAGAATGGTAAATATCTCCTTTTCGCTGAAAGAGCTTTCGAGTTCGAGACTTTATATATAAGAATTTTCGTTGAAAGTCATAAAAGTTAATCCCACATGGACAAAACACGAAGGTGGTCATGTGCTTATATGTAGCATCTTTCTTTATCATTCAAAACACGTTTTAAATTCGTGCAGGTCATGGGTCCAAAGCGAACAATTTCTTGAATGGATTGAGGGTGTTACAGCCTTACCATATACCGGACGACAACCGAAAAAAAAGACATATTTGAAAGACTTGCCAAGAGGCAAAGTGCTGCATCTTGCACTGTAGGGGCAAACAGATGCTAAATGGATTGTGACTGGAAATGGAACAATCAGGCCCTGTAATAGTGGCTTTTAAAGTTCAGTCTCAACTTCTAACCAACCTGAAGGCTAACTGAGGTGGTTGGCTTCTTCCCTTCCCAACTAGTATGAATTTTAGGTGGAGTGAAGCACTGAAACATTCTCCTCTTGTTGGTATGATTAAGTTCTGAAACATTCTTCTCTTGTTGGTATGATTAAGTTTGGATTTTTAGTACCTGAGGACCTAAGTTTTAGTTATTGTAACTTTTCACTTTGTGATATGTCTCAACATCATTTATATTATTAAGAAAAAAAACTCACTCTTAGTGCTCATGGCCTCGGTGGCATATATAAGAGATGATAGTAATTATCTTAGCATAATTAAGATATGATCAATTCATTGGTTTGTATAATCAATTAGTTTGGCAAGCTAAATAGAAAATAGAAGGTGCAAAATTTTCATCACTGAAGAAATGGACTAAAAATCATTCTTACTACAAAGAATCACTAATGGAAAACTGATCTCAAAACTTCAAGTTAAAGAAATCATCATTGAGAAAGATTTTAATTTAGATTACCAGAGCTAGTATCCTAAATTCGAACTTCAACAAATACTCCAGTGGAAGAGATGCTTCTCTTACTCGAATCAAATTAATCAAATGTCACTAGAGCCACAGATATCGCACCTAAGAAATAAATGATCATATCAATAAGCTCGCTTAATATTTTTTATTGATAAACACACCATGACAAACTCATCCATTTTATCCTCTAATTTCATCATTGGTCCCACTTTTTAGTATTTTTCCTCTTTATATATATAAAAGAGGTATAATATATTTAAACTATGGCACTATCAAATGGTTAAATATGAGTATTCCATCTAATAGCAAATGACTAAAATGAAATAGTGGTTATTCACAATGACATAAAAAGTTCAAATTTAAGTATTTAGGAAGGTGTAGTGCATGATTTAAAATTATCAATAACTTTGATTCAAAAAAATAGAATATCCAGACTCAAAAGTTCCAGTAAACTGGTGGAATAAAGTAACCAATTATTCGCCCGAATATTGGTTGAACTTGTATGATGGGGCAATCCACTCTAGACTAAAGAAACATGTTTTCAGGTTAAAAGAAACAGAAGATATGCTTAAGTTGATTATCTCATTCTCCTCCTTTTTCGAAAAAAAAACAGAATAACACATACACAATATAACTAAGATTTCACTCAAATTTTCATTGATAGCTATAAGTCACACACATATATGCAAGTTTATTTTATTATTCATGTAAAAACAACAAGCACTGAATCCAGATTCCATATATAAATGCCTGGTTGCTGGATATGCATGCATGCATGCATAGCACCTTCTTGCTCGGACTGCAAGGTCGTCTTCACCCAGAATGCACATTTGCCTGCAAATGGCGAGCGTGTGGAGAAGTGAGGCATTGGACTAAATATACAGCTCAACACGAAGAGCTAATTAACCCATTGATCGGAATTAATTGCCTGAATAATATGCTCCGCTTCGTCTTCTTTGCCGAGTCCTGCTCTTTTGCAGTGGATCTCAGTCTCTGGTTCCTCCTGCTTCTGTCTCCTGCTCCATCTGCGTGCGACAACAGAACACGCATTACAGAAAACATACATTATACTGTAGTCCTGATATTTGTTGCCTTTATAGTGCAAGAACCAATGTAGTCACCTGGTGATATGAAGCTCCTACGACTTGATCTTGGTACCACTTCTCGGCCCCGGGGGATTCATGCATATCCACGTCCTGGAGATCGGGGGGCAGATGCTCGCCAGGAGAGAACCCCAGAACATTGCAGCGGTCGATCACCAAACGTCGAAGAGAAGCAAGGTTGCCAAGTCCGCTTACAGTCCTCAGATTGAAGCACCATCTGATGACCAAATTGTTAAGCGTGCGTAAGCTCTTGGTGTCTGGAAAAATCAAAGTGGTGCCCATGTAAAGTTCAATCTTCAGACTCTGAAGCACAGGGAGGCAACAGCTTGAGAGCAGCTGCGTGTTCCATTCTCTAGAAAATTTTAGCTCAGAGAGTGAAGGTAGGAGAGAAGGAAGTCTCCTGAGCTTGGGACAACTGGAAATGTCAAGCTTGCAGAGACGGGCCAAGTCCCCGTCCTCCACGCCATTCCACTCCTCCCATCCATGCATGTTCAAAAATCTCAACATCTCCAGCGATGGGAAGCAGCAGCTGTTCCTCTTGGCATCTTCACCACCATTGACAGGATTCGGAGAATAGAACAACAGCTCGCGCCCTATGCTCCTCACTCTTCTCATTCCTCCTATGAGGAGCCTTTTGAGGACGGGAAGCTGACCCAATGTTGGGAGCTGAGATACACAGTTGCACTGAATTAACTCTAGTTCTTGTAGCTTGGAGAAGGAACATGCATCTTTGAACCACGCCGTCAAAGTGGCACCAGGATATCCTTCTATCACCAATCTTCTTAGATAGGAATGTGGCCGGAGACAATCCATTAATACTATCGGCTCCATCAGCTTGTCGTTGTCTTTCTCATCTTGACTAGCAGTCTCATGGCCCCCGCATAATTTTGACTTCTCAGTTTCTGATTTGGTCTTCAGATAAGCGTCTGCAGGAGTGACATGTTCAGACAATCTAACAGTTTCAAGTCCTGTTACCATGAGCTTGTTATTGTCTTCCTCATCTTGACTAGTAGTCTCATGGGCCCAGCATAATTTTAACTTCTCAATTTCTGATTTGTTCTTCAGATAAGTATCTGCAGGAGTGACACGATCAGACCATCTAACAGTTTCAAGTCCTGTTACCATGAGAGATCCTCTGAGGTTGACCAAGTCCTTCAGATGTCTCAGTTTGCATTGCCACCCCTCAGCTCCTACATGAAAATGTTCCAGAGTTTGAAGGTTGGTGAGCCCTCCAACCTCATGATGTAGATTATTCACATCATATCCAATGAGATGCCGTAAGTTGATTAGATCTCCAATGCCTCTACTTAACTTGATCGGGGATTCAGGAAAAGCATCCAAAGTTTGAAGATGGCAGAGGTTGTACATTGATTCAGGAACAAACTCGATACTATGAAATTCTAAGTAGCGTAAATGCTTAAGACCGTTGATCGAATCTGGCAATCTTGTCCTCAGAGGCAAAGCAAGTGTTCTAAGGCATTTCAAGTTATCACACAACTCGCCAAGGGGTGGCATATGAACACCTTTTAATAATAGTGTTCGTAAATGCTTCAATGCAAACAAAGGCCTCCAATTTGCGTCTTTGAGGTTGTCAGTTTCATATAATGATACATGTCGAATTGTTTTGGGGATCATGGAATGCAATTGACCACAAGAAGTGACTAATAGGTGTTCATCTCTAGCAATGGATTGTGCAAGATCATAGATAAGATCATGCATGATGTATGCATCTGTTGACATGTTATCATAATATTGTAACATTGATCTTTGCAACAATTCATTGAAATAAGCATTGCCTACATCCTCTTCTATTTTTCTCCCCTTTGGCCGGAGGAATCCTTGTGACATCCATTGTTTAACTATATATGGCTTGTCGAGAAGACTACTCTTCCGAAATAAAGATAAATATCGAAAACATGGTTTCATTTCATTCGGCATGCGATCATAACTCAACTTCAAAGCTGGCAGGATATCATCCTTTTCTTCATCTAGCTCCCATAACTTGCTCTCCAATATATCACTCCATGTCTCTTCGTCGTTTTCGAAACCAAGAATACTTGCAAGCACTTTGACAGCTAGAGGCAATCCTTGACATTTTTCGATGATTTTCTTAGCAATATCTAACATACTGTTCTGTAGATTATGATATTGATCTCTAAAAGCGATTTTCATGAATAATGACCAACAATTATCAAAAGATAAATTGCTCAAATAAATGGGAGAAGTTGTTTGCATGATTCTAGCCACATAATCGTTTCTGGTGGTCACTATGATTCTACCATTTCCAGCACAAGTTAGGAAACTTTTCACTGAATTCCAAAGCTCAGATTTTTGATTCCAAACGTCGTCCAGTATGAGAAGAAACTTTTTCCCTTGTAAATTCTCCTTGAGGGTCTTATAGTGCTCATTTAAACTTGTATTATTGTCTTTACTCATAACCAAAGATGCAACAATTTTTCTAGTTAGACTTGTAACATCGAAATCTTCAGATACAAAAACCCAACCTCTCATATCAAAATATTTGCACATTCTTGTATCATTATATGCCATTTGCGCAAGTGTAGTTTTGCCTATTCCACCCATACCTACTATAGGGAGGACTAAAATTGTGCCTTCGTAAGGTTCATCCTCTTGCAGCAACCATTGAATTACCTCCTCTTTCTCTACTTCTCTACCGAAAGTTATAGCCTCATCCAAACAAAAAGTGGTTTCTATGGGTTTCCACTCTTTAATATGTCTTCTCTTTGCCTCTTTCTCCCTCAAGCTAAGGTAACTCCAATCATTTGTGATCTCCTCAAATTTTTCTCTAATCTCCCTTACTCTATATGTTAAGTCATCTGAAATGAAAACCTTTGGGTGGTAAGAGTTCCAGTCAAATACCTCGTCATGGATACTATTCATATGGTTGTCCCTCGCCCATCTTCGAGCTTCCATTTTGGCGCGCAACACTTCATATTCGTACTCATCCACTGCATCCTCTGCATCATAGACCACCTCTTTGAGCTCCATGAGACGAAGTTGCTCCGACTTGTCAATTACTTCCCTCTCTTCTGCATCCTCGAGCATGGCATGGATCCTCATCATAGTCCTTTGTAGCTTATGGAGCTCCTTCTCAGCCGACGCATGCGACGGAACCTCGGAAGAGGAATTAGAAGCTTGTATCATTAAGGAAGAGAGCTTCTCCGCTGTCCACTTGACAAGGGAAGTCATTGCTCCGGCCATTTTTAGGATTCTTGTGCAGGTCCTAGGAAAATGATATATCAATCTTAACAACTCTAACTTATTTGCACATGCAGTATGAGAATTCGCATCTGTATGATACATGTATCGTACAGATTGACCTTTATATAAGTTACATGAAATGTGCAAATTCAGACACAGACAGACCTTTGCCTATTTAATTAATCACTGGACAATATGACAGATATTAGCAAGCAAACAATGATGATTTTAAAGTTTTGCTACTTGGTCAGATACAGATTGCATCACTGCTCAACTATAATCTTAGAAAAATGCATCGATCAATTATCTTAACAAACATTATGTTTTTTAAAGTATGGTCCTTTGCTATTTTAGTTAATACATCACAATCTGACACGTCGTTTAGACATGTCAATCTTGTGAATCTCTCCTCTGGATCATGGTCAGTGCAAAGATCTGTTGGAGCAGATGATCCACCAAATACTATTCTATGGGCTGGATATTTGAAGAATAGTTCTCTTATTCCTAAGTATAATTATTTTGCCGTGTTTATAATTTTATAGGAATAAGAAATTTGTCTGGTCGAGGAATGATTGTAAAGGATAAGGACGATGTTCTTTGGTGATGTTTGGAGTAGATAAAAATAGAGCTGGATAATGTATAAATAATGCGATAATACTTTATGATGACAAAGTAACCCTTGGCCTTATAAACGGAAATACTTTGTTTAAAACAAAAGATCGAGTGATGTTAATGAGAACAATACATAAGAGAAATTTATTAATTATGATAATATTTAGACTACTTTTTAATTATCTGATAAGAGAAAAATAAAATTCATACGAGCTGAGCAGATGCCAATAATTTATTGGACAAAGGGCTCCATTGGTCTAATCGGCACAGATGATTAGTGAGTCTATGTCCCGGATTGAGGGATCGGAAGCTAGTAGCTCTGAGTTCGAGCCCCGAAGTCACAAATTTAGCCAGGATTTACCTTACCGCTCCCATCCGAACACCGGATTAGTCGGGTGCTAATAGCTCTGGACACCGATGGAGTTTACCTTTCACCCAAAAAAAAAGCTCCATTGGCCAAGGTTGACAGTTCTCTTATTCATCTGTGCTAGGTACAAGTACCTTGCCTTTAGTATGTTACACGACCAATTTCCAACACATACACAAACATATAATATATATATATATATATATAATATATATACGTACGTGAGTGTGTGTGTTTTGTAGCACATAAATCAAAATTATCAGTAATTTAAAAAAAAGTTGCATTAACTCATTTTCTTACTTAAAAGCCCAACACTAAAATGCACAACTCCTTTTGTCATTTTTTAGATTTATGCTTTATCTATGATGTAATGAGACGTCCATACAGATAATGGACAGTGCACAGTGCACTAACACATTACAAAAAAAAAAAACAACCCTTGGATCTCAACCTTTCGTTAATTGCAAATAGTCATATATGAACTTCGTCCATTCAACAAAACTTCTTATACAGACAACATTGTAGCTTAAAACAAGTCAGCCTTTGCAACTTGGCCTTTCCAATAAGACTTTCTCGAAGCAATTCTTGATTTTCTATGGGTGTACATGAATACATGTTGAACAATGATTAGGAATCCTTTGCAACTTGGTCCAACAATGATCCACCAAGAACTATGGCATGTTTTTCTTGCCTAAGCAATTAACCACAATATCAAGCCTTTTCTTTCATAGTTGTGGGAGTTCAACAGGACCCCTAATGATCTCCCTTAGATATCACTTAGCTAATTATGACCTTTTTTTCATTTGCTGAAGGACGCGCCTCATAAAAGAATATCACCCTTCTCACCATAGGTTTCTTGATGAATATCTGGAATTTGAATCGATTCCATCACCCTTCTCAACAGAAGTATCCACATCATGAGACTGCCCTAGTAATTGTGTATGTTCCTTTTCTTTCTTTCATTCGTTTTTTGGCAAAGAGAAGGAGGATTTCTTCATAAAAAGGAAAACTCATCATATGATCCTTGTTTTCCTGATAGACAATAGAAACTGGTAAGTTAACTTTGTTAGAAAAGTGAGCAAGTCAAAGTGCTAAGTTACCAAATTTAAACTCAACATAATGACCTAAGCCCACATCAAAGGGACATTATTTTGAGGGGTAATTTTCAATTATAGTTCTGCAACTTTGATTGCAATGTCTTATTCTTTAACATTTTTTTTCTTGAACCATTAGTCCTCTAAATACAACAATTTTTTCTTGCATTCTCACGACTGAGTACGTCCATGTAGACATTCTATGTCATTATTATAATAAAATATGTTGTGTTGGTTTCGTGCCAAATCACATGAAACTACCAATCATGGACATAAAACCGGACTTTTGATGATCCAACAGTCCCACCATCAAATTTTGTGGTACGTGACATAAAAATAATGATGATGCTAAATGTCTACATGGACGTACCTAGTCAACAAAATAAAAAAAGTTGTTTTAATCAATAAAAGGATGAATGAGGCAAAGCATACGAAGTTCGATGACTAATGGTGCAGCAAAAAAGAGCTAGAGGGCAAAAAAGTTATTGATACCTAAGTTTGAGGACTATACGTAAAATTACCCTCTGAGTCACATCTGCTTGGATTGGTGAGATTCTTAAAAAGGTTAAAGTTGTTCTTTTATTCGATGAATAATGCATCAGAATGGGTGGAAACACCTGTAGAAAGAGAGTTTACACAGATATTACACCCTAGGAAAAGTTATTACATCAGTCGCCAAAAAGACGATGACCCAAAAAGCTTGAGGGAGTAGAGGAAGTGCACCCCCGTTCCAACTAATGTGGTGACGGGCAAGACAATCTGCCATGGAATTGCCTTCCCAGAATACATGTCGTACCTCGACTGACCACCCACCAAGTGTAAGTTGTCAGTATAGGGACAAACAATTCCAACATTGATAGTTAGCCCACCATTGATTGCATGATATTCCTCCACCCCTGTTGCTTCGCTAGTTTGAGACCTATGTTCAGTTCTTGCAGCTCGGTTTCCTCCAATGGAGTAAGATTCGCCATGAAGCCCATCAGCCTTTCCCAGTGCTCATTCTGGGCTACCCCTTCCCCTACACCCCCNTCCTCCTCCTCCCCAATCTTTGCAAAATCTAATAATGAAGCAACTTCCAGCAATGACCGTAGAATGGTTGCAGCCTAACTCTGTGAATATGACCCAACTACTGAGTTAAAAATTAGAGGAAAAACTATTGGATGCTCATATAGTCTAAATTGACATGATTGATAATTACTCATTATTGTGCCTGATCACTTCACATCCTCCAGAATATCTAATAATCTGATATCCTTGTTCCAGGATGATTGCAAAGATAACATCTTGTTGTAGGAGAGGATGGTGGTGAATTCTGAAATAGATTAGCATTTCAATCTATTTTAAGTTTGATTTTATTTTCTTTTATGTATGACAAATTATTTTGGTTAAACCATAGAATTTCACTCTGCTTTATTTTGTTTTGTTTCATCTTTTTGGTTCCTAATCCTAGTAGGGATCCAGAATATTGTTGCTAGCATGATTTTAGCCCTTCAAGCCGTATAAGTGCTGGGGTAAGTTTAATCAACTATGAAGTGCATCAATGAGTGTTTTATTTGCAGAAAAATAGACATTTGTAATTATCCTCTAAGGTTGACTACTTCAGTCAACCTTGCTTGGATCAATGCGATCAACAAAATTTTTGCATCACATTTTTTCAAAGTTTTATGTTTCAGTTCTTAATACATGAAATGATAAGTTCAGCTATGTTTAAGCCTCTACAACATGTGGCAAAGTAAACTTTTTCATGAGAAATCTAAAAGCCAAAAACAATTAGCAGGTGAATACTTGGACATACATTGTACATATGAATTCATCATTAGAGAATGCAGATCAGTTTAGTGTAACTGCTATGATTCACTAAGATGCAAAATCAGAGAAAGAAGACAACTTACAGGATTCCCATTGGCATGCCAAAGACTAAGAATTGATCCAAGATTTCCTCTGAATACCAGATCAGACATTTTTTCTATTGTCTAAGAACTCGACAAGTTTTCGATTTCTTTCTTTCTTTCTTTCTTTCTTTCTTTCTTTCTTTCTTTCTTTATTTCTTTCTTTCTTTCTTTCTTTCTTTCTTTCTTTATTTCTTTCTTTCTTTCTTTCTTTCTTTCTTTCTCAAGTTGCACTAGAGTGCAATCATGGCATTTCATCAGCACTCTGGTCCTCGGGCATCTCGGAGTTCTTCTTTGCCATCATCTCCAGGTCTCTCTGCATAGCCTCCTGCTTATTTTTCATCCTCTCAATGTATGTCCGGTGTCCCTCCGACATCATCTCCTCAAACTTGTCCTTGATCTCCAGCAGTGGGTCCTTGTCCACAAGCACCCCGCGGTCGTATGCCTCCCTGAGCACCGCTGTCTTTACCCCACCCTTGAGCGACAAGTAGAAGATCCCCGGGTGCCTGGTGAAGGCGGTCCAAAAGGCGTTCGACAGCCGGAACTCTTTGCAGAACTTGCCTATGACCGGCACGGCCATGCGCTTGAGCAGGGTCAGGGACAGCAGCTCGTGGAGCAGCCCAACGCTCCGCTTCTCCATCTCCGGGGAAGCGGGTTGCAGAACAGAGGCGTCCGTGTACGGAGATACGTACGGGAGTTCAAGCCAGTCCCTAGTCCACTGGCGCATTTCCCTTCTCAGGTAGAACCCCGGCGGCAGCTTGACGTTGAAGTTGGGCCGCATCCGTACTCCGGTGGCGGCGGACTCCTCCTCGGCGCGGCGCTCGATGACGGACCGGGCAAGCTCGTCGTCCCAGGAAACGAGTTCGACGAAGGACCGGCCGCCGCTGCCGTCGGGGCGGG